>JAWWEQ010041960.1:0-17985 GCA_035583055.1 Torymus tubicola | reverse complement strand
AGAGGAATATTTTAGCTACTATTCATAGTGGCAAATGAAAAAGACCCATTTAAAGATACAAAATCCAAAGTTTTAGCGATTTAAAAAAATAAATAAATAAAAAAATGGACTTAGGTCGTTATGCCTCGGAGCCACAGATATATAGAGGTGTCTATGCTTGAGATCTTTATATCGACGAGTGAACGAAGGAACCATGGCTTTTAGGTATAGTAGAAGCAGCAGCAGCAGTGGTGGTTTAATTATTTCGCACAGACAGAAAGTGAGAGAGAGAGTGGGATGACTTTCTTTCGCGAAGAGAGAGAGAGAGAGAGAGAGAGAGAGAGAGAGAGAGAGAGGTTGGAATGATGGATTTGAAGATTGCGAGAGGAGAAGGAAGAGGAGTTTATTAAGGGTGCGTTTGCCGGGCGCCCGTGCAGAAATGTAGTATATAGCGTGGGACCTAGGAAGCGAGGTTTTTTGATTGCGGGATGCTCTGCGCGCGCGCGGTTTGTTAATTAATTAGCAGACGGTACAGGGAGGAGAGGCGGTTAACGGTGTGTTGATGAAGATGTAATTGGATGGCTGCGCGCGCAGAGTATACCGCTGCTGGTACGGTGGTGGTAGTAGTAGTAGTAGTAGGGCTTGGAGGGTTGGGCAATTTTTGGTTATGAGCGCCCGGTAAATTAATGTGTCGGAATGTTGTGGACCGATTGATGGATGAGAGGTGGTGAATTTTTACGGGAGATGACGTGTGGAGAGAGAAAAAAGGATAATTGTTCAGGTTGGATGTGTGCGGGGTTGTAGGTTTTAGTCTGTATATGTACTTGTTTGGGTAGATAATTGGGAAGAATAATTATTATTTTGTTGGTTGCTTAAAGTTCATTAGTAATCATAACTTTTTTTAGTCCTTTTTTTAAAGGAATCCTTTTATGCAGTATTTTTTAAATTTTAATGTTCACGATTGTCAAGCAATTTGTGTGAGTTGCTCATAAGTATTATAACACGCAAGAAAATCTAGTCTTAATACATTACACTATGTATACAAACTATATATCCTACGACGAATATATGCTCATGTATAAGAGTATAACCGCATGTTATATATATTTTAATATTAACCCTGTCATTCGCCAAGATCTATATTTAAATAAAAATGTCCAGATTTTACGGTAAATATAATAATAATAATACCTTCACTATTCTCTGGCACAACCCGTATATAACAACAGCACACTACGAGCTGATATAACGTTTTGCATACTTCATGTCGCCGTTATACTCATGAAATATTTCACGCGGCTTCGTTCTCGCGCCGCACGCGAACACACAATAAGATTTCTCATAAGAAATTCAAATCTTCATAAACATTTTAAACGCACTTTGTTCTCTCTCTTTCTCTCTCTCTCTCTCATAAAGCCATTTGACTTGCACGATATTCCAAATATATAAGCGCGCGACTGCAAAAGCAGCGAACGTGAGAACTGAAATGAATAACTTATGAAGAATATAAAGCTAACATCAGTACTGCTGCTGCTGCTGCTATACTATACAGCCAATTCGTAAAAGTGTTACTGTCAAATAGAGATATAGATATATATATATTTTTTCTCTCGTTCAAACGTAGCAAAAAGAGCTGGCTATATATATATTTCTTTCATCTCACAGTACGCGCGACGTTCAATCCCGTTAATTCACTCTGGCCTTTTAATTCAATTAAGGAGAGACGGCCGCACGCGCGCGCGCCGACGCGACGTTTATCCGCGCGCATTTTATACTTTCATCCCTATATATATATATATATATATATCTACATATTCGTATAGTTTTTTTCTTCCTACTACCCGCGCGCGCGTACTGTGATTTATCGGTTAACTTTGCTTTTAAAGAAATTAATATATCTCTATCTTCCTATTTCGCTCCCGCGTCTTATATACATTTACCTATACGGCATGATTTATGTATAATTATATTAAAGGGTTGTATCTGTCGATTATCATATATATGTATATTTAAATGTGCATGTATATACGTCTATCTAATTATTTATATAGATGCGCGGTGGTTACCGGAACCCTGTGTACGCATATACAAGGACTGGACTTGAAGAGACCCACACACACACACACACAGGAAAGTTAAATTTACAGTTCCAGAGATTCGCTGATGAAATATGTGCCCCGCCGTAAAAAATTGATCAGATTTGAACTTTTTATATGCCGAATGTAAGAGCGGTAACTTTTATCGTTTCGCGCTCAACGTTTTTTTTAAGCTCTCTCTCGGAGGGGGGTAAAAAAGAAAAGTTGGCGCCTTTTATTTCACGTTAAAAGTTTGAATCTGATCAATTTTTCATACCGACGATGGGTAGTTTCGCGTCCCAACGACGGCCGTACAAAGTTATATATATATAACGTATACGGCGGCGGCAGGCTTAGCGGATACGGACGCGATTATTTGTCTTTAATTTTCAATGCATAGGGTGTAGTTCAAAGTAGTTCAAGTTTTTGAATTTTTATGAACTGATATGTAAATCATTGCAAAAAACAAAAAACAAACGTACGTTTTTGACTTTTATGTAGCCAAAAAAGTACTTGGCGCTTTTATCTCTATATACATAAGGGTAATGCACACGTGAATAACGAACGAACGGCGGACGGTCGAATCCAAAACATCAGTCCGCATGAAAAATGCTGGTCGAGCACAGAGAGCGTCGATTCACTACCGTACAAAGTTTTCCACTTAAATCTTCTCCGCGTTTTTCTATTCGATGAAAAAAAAATAAAAAAAAACGTTAGAGTTACTACCGAGCGTTTGGAAAAAAGCAGCAGCTTCGCACGAAATTTATGAACCTACGCGTGGAAAGCCCATTCCCCAAAACTAAAACGCAAATCCCCATTACGGGGAAAAGGATATATATATAGATACACGAAGGTATAGACTTCGAAACAGTATTATTGGGCGGTCGAAAAATTTATGTCGTATATATATATATTTTTTCTTCAAAGAAAACGCACCGTACCATTGACAGTATGAGAATTTATGAGGGTAAAAAATTCACCCTGCACTATATATATATATATATATATATATATTAGGCTTTTTCTTTTAGTTAAACGCGCGTGCACATTTATACGAGAGTCGATATCACATGTGTCGTCGGTTGCTGACAGAGCTGTGCGGTAATCCCTGCGTGCGTTTAGCGAGTAGTGGTAATAAAGAGTCCGAGGTACTTTACAAGGAGATCCTTCGCTGTATATATATATATATATATACACGTCTTTATACGAGGTCCGAAATCGGGTAAACTGCGGATATATGTGCGCGTTTATATGGCTACTGGTCTTGGACTTGTGTTGTGTGGGATTAACGTGGCTGTTTGAGTCAACGATGGGAGTTTTACAGTGTATGTGTCTGTTTTTTGTAGGGATGGCTGAGGGAAACATCTTTGGTTCATGGTGTGTTGTTAGGGTTGTTGAATGCAGTCGTGTAATACGGTTGTGTGTGTGTATACTATATAAGGTATGTGATTTTTTATGGTTGAAAGGTTGGAAGGTGACGGGTTAAGCAGAAAATTTGTTAATTGCACGGAACCGTATTGTTATTTTTTGAGATTTTCAAACTCGTATAAGTATAACTGATAATGATGAGGTTGTTTTTGAAAATTGCCAGTATGGATAACGAAGTAATATTACATACGTGTATAGAAAACTCAAGATCAAGTACTTCATAAATAATAAAATAAAATTTGCCGAAGTACGAGAAATAAGTAATTTTAATTTATGAGTAATTAAATTACTCTGGTATAATTAAACCTTCCGACGCGAAAACAGCCCTTGTAGTTAAGTAACCGTGGTTAAAAAATATTTGCAAACAATTTATACACGGAGGACTTATTGCGGAGGTACCAGCACTCTATAGAGCTTAAGCTTTCCAATCATCTAAAGCCGAGATTGTACGCGATTAGAGCGTATTAAGTAGTAGGCCGATTTAGACTGACCTGTTCCATGAAAAATTTAAACGTTGATTTTGATTCTGTGGTTAAAGCACACGCACCAGTATTTCGAGGAAAAAAAAGGATTTAATCTTTACATGCTTTTTCGATCTATTTCATTCGTTATAATTGAAATTATAATTTACGCGTATAATTTTCAATAATTTTGCTCTTTTCTTTTATATATACTAATATTGTTATACTAGTCTTCAAAAGGAATATTTATATTTACAATATTTATATATACCAAATAACTTTCTACAAAATTTTCCGCTCGAAATGCCAAAATGTAACACTCCAGAACAATAATCATATATAATGGTGAAATTGCAGCTAATGGTAGTTTCTTTATTGATATTAATTGGTGGGTCTTAATAAAAAAAAGACCGAAACGTCGCAAATTTAAATAAATGGTTTTTATTTATTTGAACAATTCTGGTAGTAACCTTGGTCATTAGCTGCATCCAATTAATATCAATAATCATATATATATACACCTGCAAATGACTTATAGACTTTCCATCCAAAATAATCCCCTCATCCAATTCTCACACCTCTTCTTCCGCATTACAAAGTCACAGTATGTGCATCGCATCGCAATCACTCGCTCGCAAACTCAATATCCCTCTTCCTCTCTCTCTCTCTCTCTTCGCGCTCGCTCGCTCGGGCGCATCTCTTTAAGCCATTTAACAGGTAAATACGCACGAACTAAGGGCGAACCGGAGCGTATACGCGCGCGTATTCGAATTCTCTATAGTATACCTCACTCACTCTCAATATATATATATATATACGCGTGTGTACGTCGGCGGCGAGTATATGACAAAGGAAGTCGCTGCTGTACCCCAGCGGTAGGGGGGAGGAGGAGGAGGAGGCTGCGATGCGAGCAAAAGAGCAAACGTCGAGCGTTTGAGGCTTGCACTCGCGTATTTCCGGGCGGATGTGCGCGATGCGCGATTATATGACTATTTGCTGTGAGCGAGCGAGAGAGAGAGAGAGAGAGAGAGAGGGATGTGTATGCGTGAGCGCGGTGTGATTATGAGCTCTTGCGGGGGAGTGGAGCAATTGGTATATAGGTTGAATAAAATATTGGTTCGGAGTTGTTGTTTGGTCAAAGTTTTGGGTATAATGTGTAGTTGTTATTAGTGTGGGACAAATATTGATTATATTATAATATTTGGATACTTTAGAGTTAGAGAGATAGGTTCGTATTAATCTGATTAAATTTATATATAGGTGTCTGTTTAATTCACCGCAATTAATGGATAGGGGAATGTTGCGTACAGTGGTAGTGGCTATATAGCATTTTCGGTTATATTAAATTTGGATGTTGTGGGTTGTGGGTTTAAATTAAAATATCGGAAAAAAATGTTGTTTTTCATGCGACCTATATACAAAAAGTGTTGTGTGGTTTTTACTTTTTTATGCGGTTTCAAAGGGATGAAAATTATTAAGAGTATGGTAGAATATCCATATAATTATGGATATATTTATATACTTATAGATATAATAAAGATGTTATAAAGTAATGTTTATTACCTATTACGTAATTTATATACATATTATAGTTAAAAATTAATGAACTTTCATAGAATTAAAAAAAAAGTGAAAGATTTATTATTTATTGATACATTGTCAAATGAAAAAAAGGCATAGTATGTGAAATTATGTCTTTAAATACAATCATATAATTCATTTTCCCATTAATAATTTTTATACGTCAGTCAATATTGAACCTCTACAGTTATATCCAAATGAGAATAATATAAAACCTAAAGTAAACTGAACTGTCACAAAAAGCCATCAAAGTCAATTACGAAAAAATTATTCATTCATATAAAACAGAAAATTTTCATTCAAGAGTCTCTCTCTCTCTCTTTCTTTCCATTTTAATTTTCTCTAAGAACATTACCACTCAACCTCATCCCTCGAACGTAAATTTATCCTACTAAAAGTACAGACGACCGCAAAAGAGTGCAATGCAAACGTAAACGTTGTACGCGCGTATTACACTATGACGAGCGTCCTCTCAAGAGAGCACATTTTTACATACATAAGCGTACCGTACGTGAAAAAGACTAAACTCCGGAGATTTATAGTCAAACACGCGCACGCGCGTAGGTACTCTCAAGAAAGCGCACGTAAGTACATATAACTGTTCGAAGGTAAGAGAATACTGCCTGCAGCCGAGCAAATGGAAAAACTCCTTTAAAAGCGTGAATTTACACCGCTACGCAAGAAAGAATCCAATTCGACAGAGGCCGAGTGGGGATTCCCTGGACTTTTCGTATTATTGTACGAGGTGTTTGTGTTATATTGTACCTGAGAAACTTAGGTATGTTTTAGGCTGGACCGCTGTACGGACTTTTAATGTGGAGTTTTAGCTGTTTAACGGGATGTTAGGGGTTTCAATTTTTTTTTTAATGTTTTTTGTGTGTATTTTAAAATTGTTTGCATAACGAAGCTACATGACCGAACAGTTTTTTTAAAACTTTACACTTGCAACAAATAACAACTGTATTATTGACGTAGTTTATTATCGTGATTCTGCGCAAACTTCAATTAGCATAAATGACAATTATTGAAATTTATTTGTAGATGTACACTTTAAACAACATAATTTTATTAACTAAAACACACAATGGTTATTAATATTATTTAGGAAATAATTATAATTTAGATACACGATTTATATAATAAAAATTCTCAAAATTTACTTATAAAACGTTAATATAAAAAGCACAAATATACCCTTGTATAGATCGATTCTCGTTACATATTCTTATAAATTTTCCACATATTGTCAAACCAACTGTCAAAATCCAACCAAACAACTCGCCAACTCCTCGTCTCAACGACAACAAACCTCGAAGTCGTAGAAAAATAATCGTCTATCCTTCGATTTTCAACAGCCCGAGGAACGACCGGCGATCCTCCCATTAAATCTCCTTTTCTCTCTCTCTCTCTCTCTCTCCCTCGATGTGCACCCATGCCGCTCGATTTATGGCGACGGCGAGAGACGACATTAAGCAAAAAGAGCGTGAGAAAGTCCAGCGGCTGGTCGTAAAGAAGCGAGGAGAGTTCTATTGAGAAAAGAGACAGATCGAGAGAGAGAAGGGAATTAAGCGGCTCGATGATGCCAAGTCTCGAGTAAATGAAGTTCGCGTGGACCGAGTGCATTTGCTGATGCAGGTAGTGCATGAATCTCGGCCCTTGCTTGCACGGCTGGTTTTTTTTTGTGTTACTTGGTTGCGGCAGCAGGGTTACGAAATCGAATGTGAAATTTTCACGGATAGTTTTGTTCGGGAATGTGAAATTCAAGAGATTGTGCATGAGTTTGTGAATATATAGCGTATCGTGTGCTTTGGATTTTAAGGTTAAGGAGAGTTTTAGATTATAAGGAAAGTATAATTGTTTATGATAAATAAATAAATGAAATAACTAAAAGTATTATAACAGATATATATGTATAGATTGGTTAAATTTTATATTAATTTTTTTAAGATTATATTGTAAGGTAAAATTATTCTGTTCTGATTTGCTTTGATCATTTTGTGCAAATAAAAAAACTTTTACGTGATTCTTGTTTTGAGACTGTTATATCAACAAAACCAACTGTAATTTTGATCCTTTCGAAGTAACAACTATACATTTTGATCTACTATTAGAAACAAAACACAATATTCCCCCTCGCTTAGTATAACTTATCAAGATTATCTCTCTCTCTCTCTCTCTCTCAGTTCAAAAGTAAGTTTCTTCATCCCGCGATTACAGAATTAAAACGAGCTAAAACCAACAACATAAACGCGAGTCTGCGAAATAATCTATATATGTTACGTCCGTGACGTATTTTTATAATCGGTAATTTTTTTTTATAAGTGCGTCAGAAAATTACTGGGGATTATGCGATGTGGATTTTAAAAATTTGTTTAAGGATATGTTATACAGACGCAATATCTAAATTGCAGAAGGGAATGTAAGAGCTGGCACATATCACACACAAGTACTTGGTATACATACATCTAAATATATATATATACGTATAACCACGTGCGATGTACTCCACAATATATTATATAATATACTAAACATATATATACATACCCCTGGAGGAAGTAGCGAACTGCATATGCTGCGAGTACTTTTCGATGAGCCTCTTGATCAGATCCACCTGCTCAAGCGTCATCTGCACGGCGTTTAGATGCTGCGATTCGCATGGCACGTACGCCGCCCAAAACTGTAACAGATATATACGCACACTCATGTACATGTAATTTTATATATATATTCTATACAATATAAAGTATAAGAGATGAATTTTATGGATCTCTTTTTTCGACGTTACACGCGCGCACGGCAGAGGATCGAAATTTTACTGCCGTATACGCGTTTCCTTTGATCGACGCACGCGCGAAGGGCTCGCCGTGCGTAACTTTTAATGCACTCGCGCGTGATTTATAGCGCGTTGGATTTTTCACCGATACCGCGTGGATGTGCATATATATAGGTAGGTATACGCGAAAAAAAAACAGTGTAAATCTATAGACGATGAAGCAAGCGTGTGTACGTTATTGCACATATGTGTATATATATGGGATGCAAACGAACGATACGACGATAAAAGTATAGTATATGCGTTTTAACGCGGAGGTTTCGATCATTGCGACGAAGAAGTGCGTTTGGTATATATACGCGCGGGGTTCATCGCGCGGAAAGTTGCGACGATTTCACGTGCAGGATGCGAATATATATATCCGAGAGCGCGGAGCGTTGTTTCGATGGTTATATATGCATATATGTGTGGGAAGTCGTGAAAGTATGATGTATTTGGAAGTTTTTTTTTGTTCGTTTTTGGATATGTCGTTGTAGAAGTTGTGTTTTTTGTACATACCTGATGGAGTTATCGTAGAATGATATAGAAAATGTAATAATTTTTGGGTAGATTTTAGTATGTTTTATATGGTACAAAAGAAACAGGTGGAAGAAAAAAAAATGAAATGGGGCGATTCACGGAATCCCTCGTGTGTATATATATGCTATTAAAATTTATAAAATTATGAATGAAATTATACGTTCACGCGTGAGAGGAAGCGACTTGAAATCCGTGAATAACGGCTTCCCATTAAGGTGAAAAGCTATACCTGCTGAAAATATAAGTTCACTTTATTTATGATTCCTTCGTTTTTAATTTCATATTCTTTATTAAATTCTAACGTATAGCCGCACGGCAATATTTCAAGAAAATCCTTATATAGCTGTGTCTTTTTTTTCTCTCTCTCTCTCTCTCTATCTCTCTCCTTTTCTCTCATTCCGCTTTAAATTCTAAAATGTTATACATACAGCGATGATGCATGCAACGACGTATTTATGTAAACATCATGCGTATAATCTTATTACGTGTCTCTTAGCAGAGCGATCTGCATACATAATATTCATTTAATTTGTGTATATATATAATTTCTTAAGAACAACCAAGCCGGATCACGAATAATAATAATAATACACCTTATACTCGTTTGCCGACTTTGCAACAAACCATTTTATATACATATATATACACACTCCCAGAGATTTTTGACATTCTGTTTGTATATCTGCGCGCAACAAAACCCGTCAATCCGTAAAATTCACCTGACATTCAATTTCCGGATCCGTCATACTTCTGACTTCTTTTGCTTTCACATAGATATACGCTTCGTTATATCTATATATATATAGACAACAAATTTTTTTACCACAACGACGTATATATATCTATATCGACCTACCATACACCGAAGAACAATTACTCAACACAAGGTGTACTATATACATTATACACATACCCGTAAAACCTCTCTGAAGCGACGTGCAACCTCGTCCAAATCTTATTACACAACACACCACGCGTCGCCTCTATATATAAATCCTCCGCACCCTGCAGTATAACTATTTTTATTTTCGCCGCATTCACCGCACACATATATACATGCAAGGACGAAATTCAATCCGGAGCAATCATCCCACGGATTTATCAATTTTTTTTCCCCCTTCTCCATACACTTCGTCTCCGGAAAGAAAAATTCTCTCTCTCTCTCTCTACCGCGCACCACGCGAATAGTTTTTTGCTCTTCCACGTCGAGAGAACGAGTTGGCACCGACGATCCAGAGCGCGCGACTATACTCAAACGGCAATAAACTCTCTTTCGTCGCGATAAATCGCCTGCGGCTCGCGTCTCCTTCTTACCCTTTCTCTCTCTCTCTCTCTCTTTCTCTTGTAGAAGAAGAAGAAGAAGAAGAAAAAAAACGTAGTTAACCCTTTCGCCGCGAGAGAAGATTAGTTTCGTTCCCTTTGACACTCAGGGAGGGAGAGAGAGAGAGAGAGAGAGAGAGCGCGCGTGAGTAATTTTTCCGGAAGTGGGTCGTGTGCTCGCTGCTTTGACGCTGTAAGGAGCCGTTAAAATTAAGGTGACGCCTGCTGCTGCTGCTGCAGAGCCCGCGTTTTTTTCCGATCCCACGCGCGGTACGAGGAGCTTTGACGGTGAAATAGTGCTGAGGTTGTGCGAGGTGCTGGATTTTGGGCGAGCTCGGTAAGTTTTGTTAATTAGCGAATTTTCGAGTACAGTGGGGTTTCTTTTCTTTTTCTTTTAGAGGGAGGGAAATGTTGCGGGTTGATAGTAAGATGAAGATGGCGAAATAAAGTTGAGCTTAAAAGGGTTAGAGAAGTGGGAAAAAAAGAGATGATTGTGATTGACGAAAATTGGTACCTTTTATTTGAAAGTGAATTATACGTGTATTTTTATTGATTAGAAACTTTAGGTGATTAGCTTTTTATTAAGCTGTGAAAAGTGAAATATCATATAATTGTATATTTCTTTCAATAGTAAGCAATAAAAAAGATAAATACATATCTGAAAGCACGATGGTAAATCATATGATATATACGCACTTTCTTTAATGTGCAAAAAAAGAAGTTGAAAAATGAAAATAAAGGTTCTAAGAAATCGGTCGCATCTTCCATTCAATTAGTAATCGTCTATATATATAAAACACATCATCCCATTGCGCGCAACGTAATAACGTTAATAATAAAACATGCATTGTAATAAAAGCGCTGCGTATTTACGGATGTTAAAACGACGGCCAAAGTATTATTAGGTCTTTCTTTGGAGTAAATTACAGACTCGGAAGTACAACTACACGGGGCCATAATAACGTTACAAGTCAACAACAGCAGGCAAGCGCGCGTTTCAATATACGCCGCGTGTAATGCATTATTTAAACATTGAAGAATGCAAACTATGCTTTTTTTTCAAAGAAAACGCGGGCATATTTGCGCATAATTTTTCCTCTGATGAACTCGAGCATGTAATTATAATTAGTTAGCTGCGGGTCGTAAAAAAATTTTGCTCCGTTTCAAGTTGTTACCTCAAACGACTTATTAGAAACTTAAAATGGAATTTACATAGACTTTATTAATTGAAGTGAAACTTGTAACGCTTTTATCCTCATAGTTTCGCGTTAAAAACTTTTGTTTTCAAGGCGTATAATGGAAATGGTATAACGTGATTTTTTAAAATTCAATGATTATATGGTAAATGCTATATAGTTGGCAACTTTATTCATAAAAGCAATTTAGTGTGATTTTTAAAGAGTTTTCAAATAAGAGTTGTATTTTGAGGTTAAAGAAGTCAGAAACATTCAAACGGATCGATTTCAAAAAGTATATATTTGAAATTCTTTATTAAGTGGTAGATTTGTTGCGGAATGTTGGTGTACAGTGACATTTAAAGTAAAACGAAGCATTTTTACCGAAGATCGTAAAATTTTGTAAGTCAAGTTACCGTTTAAATTCTATACATTCATACTAAAAAGAAAATCAATAGAAGTTATTTATTTATGAATACTTAGTTTTGATTATAACTGTTATCTATTATTAATTAACACATTCGTTTATGAAAACTTAAAATTTAGATGAATTTTATAAGATTAAAGAAATGTACAAATATATAACTAGAATATCTAGATAAAAATTGTTGCAAAGTTTATAGTAAATATGAGATGTTGTCTGTCAGAGGAAATATATATGAGTGTAACCGTAAAAATAGTGGTAGTCAATTTTTCAGCAGATATAGTGATTTTTACAATGCAGACAGATCAATACAGTCATTCACGTAAATTTCATAGAGGATTATCAACCAAAGAGTATAGTGTTTTTGTTAAAAAAAAAAGAAATAATTATTTGTAAAAATTGTCTGATTTGTTAAAAAAGTTAAATAAAATTACTAATTACGTGTATAAGATTTAATAAAAAATAATTAATAAAATTAATTATAACGATTAACTTTTAAAAAAAATTTAGTTACCCTCTCACTACTCTAGTACTCCATCGTTCTACAAACGTTCGTGTAAGACAAAAAGAAAACAATTAACAGCTAACACAATTCTCTCACCTGTCCGCCAACCATTCCCTGCTTCAACCTGGGCAGATCCGTTTGACTCCATGCACTTTTGCTCCAGGGCACAACCTGCCTGAGATCCGTATCGAACTCAAACTCCGCCAGTTGATTATGCACAAAGTTACGTATGTTCCAGGGCAAATCGTTGTGGCCGTCGATGAGGGGCACTTCACGTAACACCTGGCGTACCTTCTCCATACGTTCTCGGCTTGACGTCAGGGTGTTGCCACCGGTGATCTCACCGCCGACGGCGCGTGGACCAACTCGGCCCACCCATACGGTCAGCCGCAGCAGGACGAGGAGCGCGAAGCGCGCGTCCCGCACGCCTCGCCCCTGCAAAAGGAATGGCAGAGGTGTTTGTTAATAGAGTGTGTGTATAGTTGAAAATTTTTGTTATGATATTTAGGAGATTAGTTAATTTATTTGAACAGAAAACACATTTAGCGCAATCTATAGAGTCTACTGCATGTCTTTTTGGGGGGAAGTAGCGTCACGAGCAGAGATAAGTAATAATTTTGCTCTTCAAATTGTTAGAATACACTAAAATACTTGCTAAGCATGGGAAATAAGATTTTTCAATCTTTAAAAAAAAAATTGTTTCTATTTTTAGCAGATTCATTAAAAGTTTCAGTCTGATACTTTGAAAAATGTTAGGTTATTCATCCATACAATACGTTAAAGACTGTGGATAATATGAATTATCGATAATACATATTGAGACTATGTAAGGGTGAATAACGGAGGAATGATTAACGATGGTTTTAAATTTTCTTAATGAATATTTGTGACATACGATAATTAATTTATTTATTAAATAACAATAAAAAAAATCTTAACTTTAACGGTTAATTTATTATTTAATATAAACAGTGGAAACGATATGAAATATATAAATTTTCAAAATACGAAGTTTTTCAGTTTAGTATTTTTCGACGATTTATTTTTACGGATTATTCATATACACGTCTATGATTTTTATAAACGTCATGTCGATAATCTAGATTCACGTTAATGAATGATCTTTCTGGCACGTAAACTCGAATTTACTGTATCTGTCTAATACATGTTAATACCGTTCAGTACAATACGATTCAATTTCAGGCAATATAACGTACCCAATCGATTAATTAATAATTGATTGGAGACAGATTATAGAGGATTTCATGTCTAGCATCAAATCCCGATCATTAGGTTACAGTTTCAATCAGGATGCT
Organism: Torymus tubicola; assembly: GCA_035583055.1. NCBI lineage: Eukaryota > Metazoa > Arthropoda > Insecta > Hymenoptera > Torymidae > Torymus > Torymus tubicola. The sequence continues at coordinate 4,366 of JAWWEQ010041960.1, read as the reverse complement.
TTCTTGCTCATATCAGGTGACATTGTAATGTCATTGTCTGACTGTGTTAATATATAATGTATATTGAGTAATAATAATAGTTAGGAAAACAAAATAATGTTTAATTATTAGAATTGTACTACATAAATTTTAACATATTATTATAGATTCCATGTATATTTTTAAAAAGTTATTGTATAAATATATTTATCATTTTATTTCTCAAGAAACTTAAAAAAAATAACAAAATAGAAAAAATGTCTTCTCTTCAATTAATAAAAAAGTAAAAAAATCAAAAGTGTCATCTTGAGAAATATGACACATTTAAGAAATAGAAAGGGAAGAGTCCAATGGGTACACGAAATATTGCGGTTATTTCGAAATGACGAATGACACGTAATACATAAGTTAAATTTTTCATCCTCCGTCATGTACACTGAGAGAGAGAGCGAGTCTCATCCTTCTAAAGTAAAGAAAAAGCCATGACACTGATTTAGAATGTATATAAATAGAAGGTTATATATGCCTTCCGCGTTTTTCCCCTTTCATACAAAAAGCATTCGTCCTGAGGCCGCTCTAGTGTCACTTTTTATAGAATTTAAATTGCACGTTCAGATGACAAAGTATCTAAATATTGGCATAGATCCAGAGAATTTACAATTTCAAAGGAAGAAGGTAATTGCGTTCCCGTGTCTCTCGCTTATTGTAAATAGGAAAAATGTCTGCTAAAACAACATTTTTCCCCTTTGATACACATATATATATATATAAATAACCTCGAGTGTAGTTAAAGCCAACAGTGAATCACACAGAAAGAGAGAGAAAGACGATAAAAAGCGTATAAAAATTACCCAAAGTGCTTGTAAACCATTGAGCGCAAGACGACATTTTAACCAGTCAACCAAGAAGTTTTCGTTGTAATTTAAAACGAGCTTTAAATCTATATCACGAATCGACGCTTATATATATAAAAACAAACTTTGTAATACTCCGATCAAGCTCACCCTCTCTGACCCACGCAGACAATAAAAATAAAACTGCAGCGATCGTGGCAAATTACTACCAGCCATTGCAATTAATTACGACATTTACTTCGTCGGCTTTCCCCCGCGCATTAATTCGTTTTACCGATACGCCAAAGACTTTATTCGGTCCAGCCAATAAAGCACATATTTTCGCGAGAGAGCCAGCATCGCGCGAGCGATATTATGCAAATTCTAGGACCGACGAGTTGCTTATACTGCCGCTATGCTTGTGTGGACAGTCAATTTCCTATTTATTATATAACGGATATTGATTTTTCTCTCTATCTCTATCGGTGAATTGCCCTGCGGCGTGTGTGTGTGTATATATATATAAAATACAAAATTATCGAGTTAAAAATTTAATAGCATTGACCTCATATATATATATATCGATCTTCGGTTAATTAATAGCGCTTTATCGACCATTGCTCGTGCTGCGAGTGTGGGGAAGGGGAGGGTGAATACTGCTACTGCTGCTCTTCAATCCTCTGTAATGAGAATGGACGGAGCGAAAAACTGTTTTTCCCTCATGTTAATCTGCACGCAAGCGTCCCGCGTGGAATTGATTCGTGTCATTAACGCTATACGTTGCAAATCAGATTTGCAATAATGGATGAAGAATATGGTCTCGTTGTATATGTAGCAGAGTATGGAGGATCTGGCGAACTCTGGTAAATGAAGTTTTTATTTTACTTGGGTTTTTCATCGAAAAGCGAATTCTATAACTGGTTGAATTTTTTTATGGAAATGCAAGAATTTCTATATTATTATTATATAGTAAACTAAATATTTTTATACTATAACGTTTTTTCGAACACAGAAAAAGCTCGTAAGCTCTTAAGGATTATTTTTTATTTAATAAATTACAGAAATATGTTCATCATCCATATATTAATATTTTCTATACAAAATATACAAAAATAAATCTCCCACAAATCCAAATGTAAATTAAGCGATAAAAAAATTCGCTCGCATACGAAAAAGCAGAGTATGTACCATGTTTTAAAGGGACTCAAAATCGGCTTATCTTCGCAGCAGTTTCGTTTCAAAAGAAAAGGACACACGCGATTATGACGTTATTTTACGCGTATTTCTGTTTCCTTTATTAACCCCACCGCTTATCTCCCTCGCGCTCTTTATATATACTAACACACGCGTATATGCATTCATAAAGCAAGAATATTACACGCTTATATTAATTTACCAAACAAGATGCGTTAAAAGCTTGGAAACATGCTGCGTCTCTTAAAATGATTGAATCTTTTTTTTTTAATCCGCAACGTATACGACTTGTGTTTCAATGACACGCGCGCGCGAGGCTACACTGGGATAAATCAGATAAAACGCTCTAGTTTTCAGTTATATACCTTCTCGTTTCTGCGCGCTCTCTCTGGGATATATATGTACGCGCACACATATTGTAATTTCACTGTATTAAGGTCAGTCCGGCGTATAGGTACAATTATACTTGTAAAATGTACTTAGCGCGCTGAAAACGACCGACTGGCGCGCGCGAACAGTATAAACTTTGATCGCTCTTTCTCTCTCTCTCTCTCTTTCACGGCGTTAGTTTTCCATTTCGCCGTGTGCGCGCAGCAGTATATATAGCAGCTGCCCCTGTTTTAATATAATGTTACGTAATGGAAACGTGCGACGTTTTTGCAAAAAGTTGTAACGAGTTCTTTTTACCGTATACAAAGATTGATTGAATTAATTTTTTCGCTTGCAGGTTTAGTGTGCAGAAATATATTTCCGAGAATGGGATATATTATAACTTTTGAGAGAATTCTCTGAACTTTTAATTATCAGATGGTATTATCGAATAACGATGAGGATATATTATATAATAATTAATGGAAATTAAAAGTTGATGAATAATAATATGAAATAATGTTGGCTGATATTGTGGGGTCACAGTTTATAATGCAAATTTCTATACATTGAGCCTTTAAACTTTAGAGATATATAAATGCTGCAATTGTTAATGATTACGGTATAAGCCAGTGATGGGTGAATAAAATAATTAGAAAATACACAATGATATTCGTATTTATAATGAATTATCCAATAAAGCATTGAATATACTCTCTCTTTCGCAGATAATTGAGAGTAAATTGCTGAAAAATGGAAATCTAAATTAACCTGTACAGTATAATAATGAAATAAAAAGCTATTAGTATATAAACTGTGTAATGTAATTATATATCTTCAACGCGATCGTAAATCGCAGCGATAATAAAGAAACTATTCAACAACATAAAAAATAAAACACCTAAAATAATAATATAAGAAATAAATAACTCTGTCAGTTAAAAATTTATTTAAATCTATAAATACAAAACAAACCCTCTATCCACTATTCCTCCAAATATTTAATTTCACGAGATAACCGCACACACGCCGAGCGCATTTTCTCCTGTCCGAAATTAAACGAAACAAACGCAGAGACACTGCTAGCTGCAAAGGCTCAATCACTGTGACGATTTAATTGACTATATATGCACCTATACACACACATACACACACACACACACAAACGACATTAAAAAAAAAAAGAGCACCGTGGTTTTCTCTCTTATTATACCTACTGCTGCCTCACCCATTTATATCGCGTAGGAATCGAAATTCAATTTTTCGAGAACCGAGCAGACGAAAGTTGGTTCATTTAAAGTTTCGTTAACGCTCTCTCGACGCGCGCGCGTTTCGACCCCGTCCCCCCTCCTCGAAGAACTCGACATTCAATCTAAAATCCCATTCGAAATTTTCTGCTTGCTCGCGAGACGGTTTCGCGCGCGGAAGAGACAAAGTATCGACTATACTATATGAAACTTTTTATACCCCTCTATATATAGTGTCGTGGTGAAATTCGCATGGTATTATTATTATTATTAATCTCTCTGGTCCTTGTATGGATTATTTTGTTTATTTGTGCAGATTCTTCGTCTTCTATATTCGCCTGTATATATATGTGTGTATATATACGCGTACACCGAGAGAAACATCTGAATAAAAATTACTATATAGTTTATTGTAACCGGGGGACAAGCTCGCACTGTCGAAAAATTTACTACAGTTTCTAGTAAAAATTGCTATAACTATCGTAAAAATTAACAGACATATAGCAATTTCTGGTAGAAACTATAGTAAATTTTTCGACAGTGCGAGCTTGTCCCTCAGTTACAATAAACTATAGTAATTTTTATTCAAACGTTTCTCTCCGTGTAAATGTAAATGTTGCAGAATATGTATCGCGTGGAAAATTCGCGCGGAATATTAAAATTTTAATACATTTTTAATACGTGCGAAAAGAGAGAGAGAGAGAGAGAGAGTAGCTCGCGAGCAGCACATCACGAGGGTCGTAC
>JAWWEQ010041949.1:0-17991 GCA_035583055.1 Torymus tubicola | reverse complement strand
TATTTTATTTTATTTACCGTCTTAGAATTTATCTTACAGATGCGCTGCGAATTCTTGTACGACAGTTGTTGTTGGTTAGAATATAATTCTTCTTATTTTTCTGGTTGAATTCTTGTTACACTTTTATTGTTTTTTTTTTATTACCCTCGTTTTTCGACAGGGGCCGACGGAGTTCTTCAGGTTTCTTGTATGCTGTGACTGACGTGGGCGGACACATTTCGCCTTTTTATAACGGTAAATAATTGGGTTGGGTTAAAGATGATTTCGTCGATGTTCGAAATCATCTTTTAAGCAATTTCAATGCGCGCAATTTGTAAGTATTCGATTGCGGAATTTGGAAATGCTGAATGCACAAGAACTGCTGTGTGCATACTTTTCGGTCACTCGCCTCGTTGCGGCGTTATGTGTACAAAAATGCAACGTTGTTGGAATTCGTACTCGCCTCATTTCCCGTTGAGAAAAATCACTGATGGCGAAATTTAAAGAATACGTCTCCGGACGTAACAAAGATGAAAATGACAAAAATGTTAAAGAACAGATTTTACGAAAATATTGCAAAAAATACGTTCATCAATGGTATTAAACAATTCTATCATTCACATTTAGTACATTTCGAATTAGACCATATTAAAGCGTGCTTAACAAAATGCCGTAAACTCGATAATCACGAGCAACAAGCAGCTTTGCTCAATTTTTCCAGACAACGTAAAAATAAACCCAAACAAAACGTTTTCGGTACAGCCAATACTACCAAGAATATAAACCCGTTTGCCACCATTGGAAATTCAAAAAATATTAATCTTTTTAATACACCTGGAACATCGTGAAACGCAAATCAATTTTTATTCCACCCGCGACCAGCAGTTGTACAGGTAACACCCAATTTTTACCTGATAAACTTTGTCAATAACAGTTTTGGGCGAAATAATAATAATAGTAATAATAATCCACCTCGTGTGCAAAATTTCCAACCAACGCCAATGTCAACACACACACACACACAGACACACACACAATACCAACAGCCCCTGTGGCGACCAAGCCAACAGATCAAATAATTTAACGCCACAAAATAATTTTACTCCAAGGCTATATAACTTCTTTAAAAGCACTAGGCCTGAAAATTTCATTTCCGAAGAATTACATCGTCAACAAGAACAAGAAGACGAATTATTTTCCGAATTTATTTTTCCACATTCTTTTGAAATTACATCGGTACATAAACTAATAAAGGGTATACATGGACTTACCATTCCCGCTTTGTTGGCATTCGATTTATGATTGCCTAATTGGCCACAAGGATTTGCAAAATTTAGAAGCAAACATAAACTATAAAACCAAAATTTTTAGTACGCGCAAATTTGAAATAAATTATTGAAAATAACAAACCAGACAAGTGGAAAACAGATAAAGTGGACTACCACCAAGGAATGATGTTGCCTATACGAACTGATCACATGAACAAAGAAGAAAAGCATAAAATAATATTACTGTGTTATAAATACAAGGATTGTTTTTATAACGAGAACGAAAAATTATCAGCAACAGCTGCAATCACACATAACATTAGAACCAAAGATGATCATCCAATTTACGTTAAAAGTTTCAGGTATCCATATAATTTAAAAGAAGAAATACAAAAACAAGTCAGAAAATTAATAAACGATGAAATCATATGACCTAGTAATTCACCATACTCATCACCAGTCTGGATTGTGCCTAAAAAAGCAGATGCAAGTGGTAAGAAGAAATGAAGGATGGTCATAGACTACCGTAAATTAAATGACAAAACTATCGAAGTTAAGTATCCGCTACCAAGAATGAACGATATTTTAAAAAATTTAGGCAAATGCTTCACTTCAGTATATGCAAAATGTATACATAGTATCCCTGGATATCTCAGATAGAATCGCTGACCTGACTGCTGGTCCATATATCGACCACCCCCGCAGCTAAAAGATTAACAGAGTTCAATTTGACACAGAAATTTCAGATACGACTTATATAACTAGACCTGTATAATTTTATTATTATTATAAATTCAGTTTTTATAAGTATTTGAAGTGTTGCAATTTTCACTCCAATGAAAATACTAGATTCTCCTGAGCAGTTCGATCGTGCCTATAATGTAAAAACGAAGTTTTTTCATAGTTAGCGGGGGGTTGGCGCGCGATAGCGCGCAGGGGGGAGCGGCACCCCTAGTTATATTTACAACTTCCTTCGTTTTCGCGTCTTTTTGAATTCAAAGGATCGTCTTAGCGGATTTCTTTTACGTTTCTTTCCTTTTTGAACAACCTCTGTTTTCAGACACCAGCAAAAATCGGCCATCATGTTTACATCCCATCTCCCTTGGTATCGTCTTTCTATTTCTTTTATATCCTGGTAAAATCGTTCACCTTGTTCTTCACTAGAATCGCGTAGATTACTTGGAAAGTAATCTAAATGTGAATGCAGAAAATGCAACTTCAGGTTCATTAAACAGCCTCATTTTCCCTAGCTTTTAACTAGTTTTCCTACGGGTCCAAAAACATGTAAATATGGTGGTCTACTTTGTTTCCAATGGATTTTCTCGATTCGACCTTGGCCTGACTTTGAGCAAGACCTGCCCGAGTCAAACGCACCTCCGATTCGGATTCAGCGGACCAAAATACATATAGTAAAGGTGGTTTGGTCTCCGGCGCACCATACTTCCTGTTATTTGTGGGCCTCTGTAATGGAATTCAAGAAACATTAGCACACTTCAAATGAAAGTTTTACACATTGAACATGGACAGATTTATTCAAAATTATATAAACCAATGTGACATTTTTCTAAGAACACAAATATGAAAGGCATCCTTATCAATCAGAAACATATGGGCTCATTATTACTAAGAGACCGCTTGAACACATAGACATGGAAATATTTCATTTTAACAAAGATAAATTTCTTACAATAATAGATATTTTCTCTAAATATGCCCAAGCATATTATTTAGCCAACGGAAATGCAATAACGGTAATAAATACACATTAATAGATTATCCCAAACTGTGAATAATCGTACTGAAACGATTCATAAGAATTTGCAATACATTTTGAAAATTTTTAACAAAAAAAGTGCAAAATTTGATCTCTTTGAAACAGTTACTTCCCTTATAATAGAAGAATAACATTTTCTAAATTTGTTAGAAAAAATTAAAAGATCCTTTGTCTTCTCAGAGGAAACATTTGACTTAAAAATATTGACACATAAACAAATATTGGAAATGAAAGAGCATTTAATGAAATCGTATTCTCAAAAAGAATTAATGCTGCATCGAAATTAACAGGACCATCAGTTCAAATATCCAGCAATAAATGTCAACTCATATACGATAAAAGATATTTATGAACTCAACTTGTCGCTGTAGAAATTAAACCAATTATTATCGAAATCAAGACACCCTTAATATTAGCATATCCACTATTTGATAACTTGACATTAATATTAAGTGATTGCTTAATTAATGTTGAAAATGATGGAAACAAAAATTTATCTCAAGGAACACGCATTATCCAAAGTAAAAATATACTAATACAAGGTTACAAAATTGATAATAATCTTGGAGAGTCAAATCACCCACAAATTTTACCTATTGTCATCGAGGATCATCGATGAAGCTTCAGACCCTTAGAAACACTCATCATGCCCACAATCAACGTACCAGTGGAAACATCCCAACTACCTAAAATTCATTTCCACCTATCTTTCATTTCAATTATAATGTCATGGCTGCCAATATTAGCTGGGCTAGTTAATATATATAACATACAAATATAAGTTCAAAGCACGCCAATCTATACAACAACCAACCAATGACCAGGACCTCATTCAACTTGGGCAGGGGGGAGTTATATGACTCAGCCTCTCGTCCCCGAGCGGGATCATCATTCGACACTACACGCAAGAGCCCGAGCCGGAGCCGCTTAAATAATAATCAATGAACTCATATCGATATTATAAACATATACGTTATGCCACGGTACATTCTTGACAACGAATCAGTCTTTGTCGGGTCCTCTAACTGTGACGATTACTTTTAATAAAGAATACCTCTTCTATTAATGGTGTGCGGATTTGTGGTGTTTTATTTCATACCCTTCGAATCGAAATTCATTGACATTTATCCTACTACTTAACTCGCGCGTACCTGGGTGGCCGGGAGAGCACGCTCCCGAGAAACGTGGCAAAGAAGCCGCGTGTTGTAAACGGGTAGCGCCGGCCGACGGCTCGCGAGCAGAGTCGCCGAGGGAAGGCATGTTTCAGTGCTCGACGATCTATAATTTCGCTGCGCCGTTCATCGGCAATTCCGGTTCGTCGAGACGCAGTGGAGGAAGCAGCCAGGTGAAATAAGCCCGTTACAATACATTAATGTAACTTGGAAAAGACTTATTAAGCAGATAAAATATTAATTAAAAAATTATTTTTATAAATTTTAAATTAACCTTTTAAAATATTACGTTTTTTTTTCTTTAACGGTAAAATTGGTTTTAAAAAATTGGTTTTTGATGTGGTTTACATTTACGTGATAAGACCCAGATCGGTTCAGTTTTAATCATAATACATTACAAAAATTTTGCTCGAAATATTTTTAGCTAATATAATGTTTTATCACATTTAAAATCTTTCAAAGAAAGTATGTATAATTTCATTGAATGTTGAAACAATTCTAAGTACTTACAGCATATGAATCAAATTATGATTATGTAATATACATCAAAATCTGTAGTTTAAATTTGTAAGTAAAATATTTTTAGACCCATAGTTTTGTTCGGTTAAGAGGCTTGAAATCCTCTTATCTCAGTTCCAAGTCCTCGAAGAAACTTCTCTTAAAAAACAAATTCAAGGTGTTCACCTCTACGTTCACTGTTTCATAAAAAGAAAAAAAATTGCCGTTGAGTATTAGATGATCTATTAGCGCTAATAGCAAGTTATCGAACATGTGCCAAAACGTGTAATTGCATATTTTATACTTATTGCGCAATAAACACCATAAAAACGAAATCGAGAGCAAAAATCATAATTGATCATTAAAGTAGAAACGGAGAGCTTCATTGTGGTTTTTGAAACAGGTTCCTAGGTGCTCTAGGAGCGAAGTAACAACGTAGTTACGTAAGACATGCAAAATCGCGTAAAATGAGCGTTTGATACCAAAAAAATAAAAAAATGTTTAAAAAAGCACAGCTCCCGATCCATAGCTCCTAGAGATTTCTATAATGGCTCATTTTGAAGATTTTGATATCTACCTTTAATCCTTTGTAAATATGAGACCGAGAGGCGTCGCACTCTGTAGTCAAGTATAATCAACGTTAAGAAGTTACTTCGTCTTCGACCGTAATTGCAAGCACCGCGCCCGTAAGGTAACGTAGTAAACGCGTTAACTATGAGACTTCACGCAGAATACAACGATTTCAGATACTCAGTTGCGGCACGGTAAAAAATGATTGATCATACAGCATTTTGAAATATTTCAAGAGTGAGAGAGACAGAAAGTGAGAGGGGGGGGGAAGCGAGAGAGAGATTAGATTAGGTTAGATTAAATTACGTTTATTTCTGTACAGATCATTGTACAAAAGATTAATATTTTGAATAGTATAAATAGTATAATAATAGCAATGATTAGTAATATAAGCGTGACAATCGCATGTGATAATAGTACTTAATCAAAAACAAATAATTAATTATAGAATAGTAAAAACAGCAATAGAAACGCACGATGACCATGAAAAATCAGTAAGATGAAAGTGAGATGAAGATGATTATTATAAGATGTTTTCAGAGTCAAAAAGATGAAGGCGAAAACGAGACTTGAAATGAGGGACTGAGGTGATATTACGAATGTGCGATGGTAATGAATTCCAGTGATAAGTAGAGTCTATATGAACTGATCCTCTCAATGTCTCAGTTGCAAAGCCCGGAATAATCAAGGGCTGTATATCCCGACAGGGCGAATGGCTACTCTGAAATGAAAATAATCGAGAAGATAAGAAGGTGTGGATGTATTGAACACTTTGCGTAGAAGATTCGCGGCAAAGTACTCTCTACGCGCCGTGATAGTTAACCAGCCATCTTCTCAGACCAAAAATGTACCTGATACACTTTTATAGATTGATGTATGCGAGGCAGCAGTAGTCGATTAATGAGAAGAGGAGCATCATAATTAAATGCTTACGCAGGCAGAGAGTTGTACTTTTTCTAAAATAATACAACCTATACTGTAACGCATTTCCTCTCTACGAATAGTAGAAGTAAGAGCTCCGTGAGCACTGCTCTGGCCTTACAATACTCGCTTCCTTTTGTAACATATGCGTCAAATAAAATCATACCTCTAATTTTCTTGTCTTAATTATTGATAACTCCTCCACCCACCAAAACCACCATTTCCCCAATTCCCTTCTAAGACTCGCCCTGGGCAATGACCTGGCTGCTTTCGATTATGGAGGCACCGGAGACTTCCCCAGGATACGAGTTACCCTCCTAAGATACACCCTGGGCAACGACCTGGCTGCTTTCGAGCACCGAGGCACCAGAGACTTCCCCAGGCCACGGATCTTCTTCCTTAGACTCGCTCTGGGCAACGACCTGGCTGCTTTCTATTATTGAGGCACCGAAGACTTCCCCAGGATACGAGTCTTCCTTACCATATGCGCCCTAAGCAATGACCTGCAGGCTTTCGAGCGCCGGAGATTTCCCTAAGATACGCATCTTCCTCTAAAAACTCGCTGTGGGCAATGACCTGGCTGCTTTCGATCACCGAGGCACCCGAGACTTCCCCAGGATACGAGTTTTCATCCTTGGATTCGCCTTGGGCAATGACCTGGCCGCTTTCGAGTATCGAGGCACCGGAAACTGCCCCAAGAAACGAATCCTTCCCAATATAAACAAGGAAAAACCCATCGGTAGAATAAACGCTCGGGTCCAGCACGCGAACACGCGTTTAAAAGTAATTAATTGTTTAAAAAATTTTTAAATTGAAATTTCTCAACGTATCCTGGACAAAAACGTAACAATACATAAGTGAGCGTAAACGGCGGCACACATAATCACATGTTCGTTCGAGCTTAGCTTCGAGTCAAGTACAACTTCTAAATTACGCTATGAAGACTCATTAACAACCTGGAAACCACCAATATCTATAGAGCATTTGGCTGATGATGGTAATAACTTGACATAGTAAGCAGAGCCTATGACCATGGCTTTAGTCTTATTAACATTGAGCCTAAGATTATTTAGAGTGGCCCAGCTCATGATACTGTCCGCATTTGCACTCATTTTAATTGATAAATCATCGAGCTGATTTAAAGAACAGCTACTTTATATTTGAAGGTCATCAGCATACATGATGTGAGCAATATTCAGGTCAACGTAAAGAGATAAGTCGTTGACGAAGAGGAGGAAGAGCGGTGGACCAAACGCGGAACTCATATTGTCCACGACTGTCTGCTGACGATTAGTCAAGTATGAGGCTATCCAATGGATAACAGATGAAAAGCCAAGATCCCTTAATTTCTTCAGGAAATTGACGTGACATACTGAATAAAAAGCTTTACTGAGATCAAATAATAATAGCAGGGTGACAAGTTTTTTATTAAGAGACAGAGAGAGAGAGAGAGCAAATGACAGGACTATTGTCCACATTACTTGCAAATCGTGACACATACACATCGTACCCGTGCTAGAGTTCTCTCGGCGTTTTCCTAAATCTCTTGTTTTTATTTCCAATGCTCTCCTATATCGGTCATATTCCAGACCTATCAGCCTATATCGTCGGGTGGCCACAAGAACATCCAACCTCAACTCGACACGTAAGAACGTCCCATCTTGGCTTAAAATTCACGCACAGAGCGCGCGACTGCGTTACGTTACGCCACGACTTCTTATGATTACTAAAATATTACACGCCTTAGGATGCGTTACACCTTTAATGTCGGCTGTTAACCTACGATTTCTACTAATTCCTTTATTAGCCATACAACTCAGTTAAGTTTTGTATTGTTTCTACGACTTCCTACGTTTCTAAACAATTACATAATCTAGTGAACATAATTTTTTTTGCTTTATACGATTTCAATTGCACCTTGAAACGTTATTTAACAAAAATTACAGAGTGCGATACCCCTCGTACGAGACTGTCTTTGAATCTTGAGTTGACTGGTACAAGGCAGAAGAGTAACGTACGTTAGCTCATGATGAAGCAAAAACAGCGAAAATGGCCAATTTTTGGGAGCATTGAAAGGGTATTTGGAAGCTATAAAGCAAACCACTTTTATATGGACGTTATTGTAAAAGCATATAACTACCTTCAGGTAAATTTTTAGCCAATTTGAAGTTGACAGATTTTCGTGGCAGCAGTTTGAAAATTCGAAAAAACGCGATTTTTATGAAAACGACCCTTTTAAGACATTTGTATAGACAGGCCTACTCAATCGATTGCAATTCCGTTCACAGTGTTTTAGAGGTGACCAAAAGACCTATCAAACAAGACCTGCTAAATACATTTCCTCCCACTGGCGTAATGGTGGCAGTTGTACAAATATGGCTATATTTACAAAAAATTTTATCGCACTAAATCAGGTCCCGTACATAAGCCTTATGACTTTGTGGTCTGAAAAATTTTTTTTATATGGTTGATACGAAAACCAAAGAAAAATGTGACGTTGTACGTTAAAAATGGTTCACAGAGCTCCGAACCATAAAATTCGAAGGTAGGGCTAAATAGGCCCATTTTTGCACCTTTTATAGGGCTTTTCGCGGGTTCTATGGGGTCTCTACGGGCCTGATAATTTACAAAAAATCTTATTTTTGGTAGTACTATAACATATTAAAGTTTGGAGAAATCTTGCTCATATAAATGGGAGATTCTCTGTGAAATCAATCGTTCAAAAAATAGATTTTTTAAAACTCTGTGAAAACATTCAATTTGATGTATCGAGTGTTGATGAATTTTCTTCGATTTTGTAACCTTTATGTTTTTGAGCTGTGCCGTGTCAAAGTTGACAATTTTAATATTTTCTGCATTTTTTGCTGATTTTGATTAATTTATAACTCCTCCGGGAATAATTTTTCACATTAAACACAAAATACTTTTTTTTTGTAAAATTTTCTTAGTTTTTTAATAAAAATATTTTCAAAGCGTTATATGTTGTAAAGGGCGCTGGTATAAGGTCCGAATAATCATACATATAGCGTCGCGAGATTCGAATCACGCGCGCTTATTCGGATCGCAATCAATAGCGCGCCGCGCATACGTAAGTGATAGTGTGTGCGCCGCGTCTCCACCGCTACACGAGTAACCGCCACAGGGCCGCCACTAACCAGGAGTGAGTATTAGAGAGGAAGAGAGATAGAAGCTCATCGAGGACGGGGACAGTAAGACGTGCTCGATCCCCGCAGTAATTTATATATGCTCATGAAAAATTTCAACCGGGATATAAATTTTGTTACCGATAAGATCCTGAACTAAGATAGCGTTAAGACTGAACTATCGATTTATGTCTTAAATGCATTTTATACGTGCGTAGAAGAGTTTTGTTAATAAAACAATATTAAGTATTTCCATATGTAACGATCTCTGTACATTATTGGCAGTGGCCGAGCTGTCTAACATCTCATGTAACACCTATGTTTGTAAGTTTTATATCTCTGTTTCAACGATAATTTTAGTATTGTATTATAATTTAGCTTAGATTAACAATTTCTATCAAACTATGGGAAACTGTTTTAACCTGTGCTAAAAGTCTATCAGAATATTTGGAACCCAGTATCTAATATAATTTTTATCTTTCTGTTATTATGTGATGGTTCTTATTCCCAGCACAGAGTATATTATTTATCTATAGACTGTTACAAAGGTGATATGTCAATTTTAAAGAAGAATAATTCTCTTTTCGTGAGAATTATAAATATAGATATGTAATTATACAAAGTTTTTTTTCACAGATTCAAACAACCATATATGTAACAATAGGGATTTTTTGAGACATACCTTACGTATACGTTATTATCTCTGAATAATGCTAAGGAAGAGTTGAAAAATCACACTACTTGACTGTTTTCCGTCAAAAAAAAAATAGAAAAAGTAATTCATATTAACTAATTAATACTACAAAATTTAAATAAAATCCATGTTTGCTAAGATAAATATTGATTTGTCAAGTAACGTACAGTAGATATATTGAATACGAGTGTACTAAAATGATGTTTTATAAATTTTTCATGTTATATATTTTTATAAATCTTTTTTCAGCGTCGGAGAATAAGGAAATTCTTTATCGTGTTGAATTACCATATATGGATGAATTGACACTTGTTTATCTTGAAAAAGACATTGATGATGATGATGATGATGATGATGAGAATGGATTACACTTGTGTAAGTTATATTCGTCTTTTAATGAATAATAAGTGTATAATATAACATAATTTTTTCAAATAATGAAAAGATTAATCGGTTCCCATACCTTTTTCAGCTTTTAAAATTTATTTAAACTATCGATACCAGTGATATTGTGCACATTTAAGGTCTACACATAGCCTCTACACGAGATAATTTAAGCACTGATATATTGTACACATCGATAATCATGATAACTTGTACACTGATTAAATGAATACTTCGATATTAATCACGGAAAATGTCTACACGCAGTGTAGAGTTTATCGGTATTGATTTTCGGCTATGTTCATTTAAGAGGTGTAGATATAAACTGCGTTTAATTAAAGATACAGAATTATTTTCTGTGCTCAATATCTCGGTGTAGACCTTTAATTGTGATGAAAACGTCGGTGTACACTTCTACTCGTGTTCACATTTCCAAAATTATTAATTTAATTTGTGTTTAACTCTTCAGTGGTGAGTTTATCTGTGTGGACTTTCCCTGTAAAGAATTTATTTGTATGGAGTTAACTGTGTAGAGTTTATCGCTGTAGAATGTATCGGTGTAGAAATCGGCTGATAATTTCTGTTGAAATATTAGTTATATACAGGATTTGACAATATAGAACTTTATCGACTTTATATTAATATTGAGTACTAGTCATATACAGGCTCGCTTCGCGCGCTTCGCTTTTTTTATATAAAGAAAATTAACAGTTAATTTAGACTTCATTACTTAACATTATCTTTCAGAAAGTATATTATTTATATTAAATAACCGATTGGAATTTTGAGGATAGGAGATACATCAGAACAGCATTTATTTTGTAATTAAATTATAGAATACACAATTTTAATCAATTCGGATACTGAATAATTTAATGATAATTTTATTAATTTATACTTAAATGCATGTATAAATCATATAATAACAATCAACCAATCGCATTGCTTCTTTAAATGCTTCACAACATCCTGGCTTTTTTTTTCAAGAGAGGATATACGTACAGTGTCACAATGAATCACGTGAGGCCTAAGAATTCTAAACTTGTATTGTGAAGAAATTTGAATATGAAAATCTGGCTCTTTGCTAATTTTGAAAAAAAGCCATTCCGTTACATAATAGAATAAAAATGATATATTTATACGCATTGATATGGAGTAGGTAAATGAAAAAAAAACAATCGCAATACATAATGATAAATATTTTTATTTTATAAATAACAAATGAATTTTTTTTAAATAAACAAAGTTTTTTAAGTAACAACAACAACCAAATCTTCTTATGACAAAAATAACAGAAATTTGTATAACGAAACAAAATAAACGATATTTTAATTAAAACGAAAATAAATAAAATTTTTATAATGCAATTAACAAAAATAAATAGCAAATAATGTGTAACAAAATAAAAATAAAAACAATTAACTAAACAAGTTGTGCGCTGGCTACAACTTATCTGTAAATCTAAAGTCTGCGAGAATTGTGTCGGTGTAATTAAAACGGTTGCGACATGGGCAGTATTCTAATAGTAATTTTCAGCTCAGAAATTACGGTGTTTTTCCAATTCTACAGGTTTCACAACGATATCTTGGGAATTGTTAGGCAGCTTACTTTTTTGTAATAATCCGTTAATCTAAGGTGTGCAAGGAATGTATGGAGGTAATTAAGGCAGCATGAGCGACTTTTATAAACTACTAACCCAATTGGAAAACTTAACTAAAATATTCTTCAAGTCTTAAACTTTTCATATCTGCCAAGAAACCATAAGGTCGCCGACCAAATTATTAAGAAAAACAGTTGCAAAATAGCACAGTTTTACACGGAGCTTATAGTCACGGTTATTTTTATTGCTGATTAATGATTCATGGTATTATTATAAAATACTATTCCTTGACAAAAAAGTAGGTGATTGTAGTATTTATTATACAGATTCTGTCAGTATCAAAATAATCATGGATTGCCGATAAAAATAAATAAATAATAGCGGCTAAAGTGTATATATATACCAAGAGTGTGTGTGACCTTTTAGTTTATATTTAATACGCATAGTTTCTATGTTGAAGTGTTTAGAAATAAAAATACATGTTTCTTATTAAAATTTAACCATAAAATTGAGTAAAATTAGAAACTCCTTCTCGGGGTCCCCAGCTTGATACAGCACTTACAGCTCATGCAACCTCTGAAGCAGTATAATATTGTAATTTGTGTGAGTAAGACGGTTGCAGTATGGACTTTATTCTAATGAGAATTTGTCGAGGGAAGATTAATTTGCATTTTTCAGTGTATCCTAAATGTATTCATTTCACTCTCGTAATGGCCTGCTACAACTATCCGAAAATCAAAAATATACGAAAAAACTGTGGGTGTAATGAAGATGGCTGCAATATGGACTGTATTCTAATGGTAATTCGTCGAGGGCGGATTACTTTGTCTTTTGTAGCATGTACTGAATGTGTCTTTTTCACTGTCGTAATTGGAAACTGTCGGTGTGATTAAGACGGTAGCAGTATGGACTTTATTCTAATGTGAATTTGTCGAGGGCTGATCACTTTGCCTTTTTTACTGTCCACTGAATGTATTTATTTCACTCTCGTAATGGCCTGCTACAACTATCCGCAAATTTAAAATATACAAGAAAAGTGTCCGTGTGATTAAGAGGGAACCATATGTACTATATTCTAATCGGAATTTTGTCAAGGGAAGATTACTTTGTACTTTTTAATATCCACTGAATGTATTTATTTCACTCTCGTAAGGGCCTCCTACAACTATCCGTAAATCTAATATGTGCGAGAAAAGTGTCGGTGTTATTAAAACGGCTACTATGTGGACTAGATTATAATTATAATTTGTTTAAAGAGCGATTATGTTGTCGTACTTAGTGTGCACAGAATGCGTCTAATTCTTGCTCGTAGTTGCCTGCTATAAATATCCGAAAATCTAAATTGTGCGAGAAAAGTGTCGGCGTGATTAAGACAGGTACGGTATCGACAATTTTCTAATGGTTTTTGTTCGAGAGAAGATTACTTTGTCATTTTAGTGTGTATTGAATGCATCTATTTAATTCTCGTAGTAGGTTGCTACGATTATCCGAAAATGTAAATAGTGCGAGAAAAGTGCCGGCGTGATTAAGACAGGTAAGGTATCGACAATTTTCTAATGATTTTTGTTCGAGGGAAGATTACTTTGTCATTTTAGTGTGTATTGAATGCATCTTGTTAATTCTCGTAGTAGGTTGCTACGATTATCCGTAAATTTGAAATTTGCGAGAAGAGTGTCCGTGTGATTAAGACGGCTACAATATGGACTGTATTCTAATGGTAATTCGTCGTTGGCGGATAAAACGGCTACGATATAGACTATTTTCTAATGGTAATTTGTTGAGGAGGGATTACTTTGTCTTTTTTAGTTTGTACTGAATGTATCTATTTTATTCTCGTAGTTTCCTGCTATAACTATCCTGAAATCTAAAGTATGCGAGAAAAGTATCGGTGAGTAAGACGGTTGCAATATGGTCTGTATTCTAATGGTTATTTGTTGAAAATGGATAACGGTGGTGTGATTAAAACGGCTACCATATGGACTATATTCTAATGGTAATTTGTTGAGGAGGGATTACTTTGTCTTTTGTAATAGCTACTGAATGTATTTATTTCATTCTCGTAGTTGCCTGCTACAACTATCCGTAAATCTAAGATTTGCGAGAAAAGTATCGGCGTGATTAAGATGGCTACGACATTGACTTATTTTGAAGGTGATTTGTCGAGTGGTGATTACTAGGTCTTTATCGGTGGAGAGTGAATGTATTTTATTGTGCCCCGTAGTCTCTTGCTACAGTTATCCGTAAATCTAAAGTGTGCGACGGAACTTTCGGTGTATCTAAAACGATTACGATGTGGATATTAGTCTAAATTTATTAATTTAATTCATAGTTGAAAAAGAAACGTTAGTGATTGTTACTTTATTTATTCTTGTTATATAATATATGTCCTGCTAATTACTTGTTATTACTTAGTGATTTGTGGTTGTTCGGGCTTCCCGCAGCTCTGGTCGATACCTGGCTTATGTCGTCATTATTTGCTTTTCTTGTTTTTCAAGTATTTGCAATTTTGCAATAAGCAATTTAAAAAATTACTTGATTTTATTAATATTATAAATGTAATATGACTTATTTAATCTGTAAAAAAAAGGAATCAAACTTTGTAAGTATGGAACCATATTTGTGAGAAGTTATCGCACCTATCATAAATACTATTATTCATTGTAAGTATGACACGTATCTCTGTAACCTTATTTGTGAGAAGTCGCAAATACCCACTGAATGATGCAACTTTATATAAATATATAAAAAAAAATTGCCAACCAAGGGTATGAGTATCTGTTAAAAATATACTACATAATATGAAGCAAAAGATTATTCGATTTTTTGATAAAAACCATTCATACCTATTTTATAACCATAAATATAGCCGTAACATTAACAGTTACGGTTACCAATCGCACTAACATGCTGCATGTAAAAAACACTCGAGAAGAATCATAAACAACCGACTCAAATCGTTTATAGAATCAAATAATATTCTATAAAGTTGTTGCGTAGTCCTATTAGAATCCCACATAGAGGGATGCATTTGCATAGAATTAACATATACTCACTGTATGCTTGGATATGATCTTTTATATCGACCAAGAATACTGGAAATTCTGGAGATTCTAAAAGTTTCAGGTATTATCTATTATTTCAATAAAATCTTTTCACTAGCACAGCAATCCAAGTCAGAATAAATAACACTTACTGTTAAGAATATGTGGACTTCAAGTCCACGCACTCGACTTAGAGTATAGAGTCTTATATATAGAGAGAAGAGAGATACCACGCAGCAGCAGAGTAGCGCAGCGGACTGACTGTCGCTCTCTCCCCCCACCATTGCGTGCCCGCACACTGCCGACGCCGTGGGCGCTCCCGCTGAAATCGTCGGCGCTCGCACACATTCGTCCTGCAACGTCCACTATAGAAGCATCACAGCATCTACACTTGTTCGCCTCAGCTACGCCGCATCATCACCGACATTAGAAATTAGAAGATATACATTAGAAGAACAATAAAGAGCTTTATTTATTTAAGCGCTCGCCTTCTCATTTAATTAGCCGACTCCAACAGGTTATCGGCCCAGCCACGCTTGAGGTATTCTTGAAGGTTTGGTGAGTAAAAACTAAAGCTAATTGAAAGCGGCTAACCGAGAAAGGCGTTCGGCCATCTTGTCTCCTTGACGGAGAAAACGACCCGAAAAAGTAGATGTTTAGAGTTTAAATATTCTAGAAATTTAGTAAGAGTTTTATTTTTATTTTTCGCGATTTCGAAGTAAATAGAGTTATGCGAACGGCCAATTAGACGTACCTGCATGTAAATTTTTAACCTTTTAGAATGCAGTGCGCGGAAAGCGTTGAAAAGTAAAACATAGCGTGACACGTGGGACATCGCTTTAGACGTACACCCTCCCCAGAGAGACACATATAGAAGTAAAGAAAAGTTGAGCGTACCGTAGATGTTAGAGAATAGCCAAAAAGCGGTAATACGCGTAATAAAGAAATATTAGAGAATTTTTTAGAGAATAGCCAAAAAGCGATAATAGACGTAATAAAGGAATATTAGAGAATTTTTTAGAGAATAGCCAAAAAGCGATAATACACGTAATAAAGAAATATTAGAGAATTTTTTGAGAATAGGCAAAAAGCGATAATATACGTAATAGAGAAATATTAGAGAATTTTAGACAGCTTGTGTTCATCCTTCAATAAGTGTACATAGACGCGAAATTCTTAAAAAGTAATTGTGAGTTGAATTCTAGAAGTTTGACTGCTCTAGAAGAAATAAAAACACATGAATGACGGCATGAAGCATTGATGAGACTGCCGTGCAGAGGATTCGTGTTTTCAGTTAAGTCGTTATTTCTCCGGACGTTGCGGGTCGGTGCAAGTGTACGATCGGCTCTCCGACATTATTGACGTCATTGCGTTCGTGACGTCACGGTCGGAGGGAGCACGAGCGCGGGTCGCTGCGTGCGAGTTTAGCGACTTGCTTGGAACTAATTAGGCTTGCAGTGCGGTCTAGTTTTGTGAAAATCATAATAAACATTAATAAATGTTTGGCATTATAGAGTTAGAAGATTGGAAGTTCTCGCCAGATAACTAAAATATCTAAAAGTAGAGAGAGGGCTTCAGAGAGAATTGAAGAACGTGGTGATCAAAGTAATCTCACAGTTTATATGAAATATCTTCACTCTCATTTTATCAAATAGTCATTCAGTGTAATTTACATAGACGTTTAATTATAATAATAAATAGAAGGTAAACAATTGATTAGAGATACAGGTTAGATCTTTATTTTTTAGAGAATTAGAGAATAATTTTTAAATTAGATAAAAATTTTTAAATTTCATAAAAAAAAAATTTTAAATTAAATAAAAATTTTTAAATTCAATGAAAATTTTTTTAAAAATTTGATGGAAAATTTTTAAATTAGAACGAAAATCTTAAATAGATGAAATAAGGCCAAACATTATTTAGAATAATTGTTTACATAATAGACGATAATTCAACTCTAACCTTATCTAACTTTATCATTTACGGCAATGTCATTAGAAGCAAATAGTAACTCAAAATTAAACAATAACAGAAAATAAAAATAAACACAAGAAGAAGCTGTAAATGTTTAGACTTGATAGACGACATTGACAATAACATAAATCCACCATTAAATTTACAATTAAATGATAATAAAACACAGTAAATTAAAAGAGAAAACATAGAGTATAACTTAGCGTCTCCTCACACGCCTGAACTCAACGGTACAGCAGAACGTTTTAATAAAACGATACAAAATAAAATTAGAGCACTAATGATCGAGGCAGGCCTTCCGGAGAGCATGTAGATATTAGCATTAGAAGTTGCAGTTTACTGTGTGCTGCAAAAATTCCAATATCGGAATCAAAATTCTCCGAAAGAGCAATTAGAGCAGAGATGGTGGGATACTTACCAACAGGCTATGTACTTTGGCATCCTATCTCAGGAAAATTCCTCCACTCCAGACATGTTAGATGCAACAAAAAATTAGTATACAAAAACGTATAGAAACAGACAACGAATAAGCTTGATGAATTAACAGGAACAGAAAAATTAGATGATTCAAGCAATGGATGTTCGTCAAACAATTTAGAAGAAAATGAAATCTCAGAAGAGAAACAGCATATAACGAGCAAAAGGAAAAAATAAAATAGATAAAAACTTAGAAGATAAGAAACGTAAGTTGCTAGAAAGAAAAGCAAAGAAATTAGAGAACAGAGAAAAATACATGGATATTAGTAGAATACAAGAATCGAAACCTTAGAAGATACAAGTCTTACAATAATTAGCAAAAATTAGATGAAATAAAGATGAAATTAAGGAAAGTATTTAAGATGAAGGACTTAAGAGAACCAGAAAACTTTCTGGGAATTAAAATTATTAGAGATAGCCAGAATAGAATCATAACTCTAAAACAAACGGAGTATATAGAGAAAATTCTAGAGAGATTCAATATGAAAGAATGTAA
>JAWWEQ010041938.1:0-17993 GCA_035583055.1 Torymus tubicola | reverse complement strand
TTTATACAATGATTATTTGGGTTAAAGATGATTGAGATCATCTTATTTTGAAATTTTAAATGGTCGCATTGGAATCGTGTTAAACAAAAGTGCTTATAAAGTATAATCGTTATGTGTGTATAAAATGAGTTTAAAGAAGTGTATCATATTGCGCGATGATACACTTCCGCGCGGTGTCGCTTGGACGAAGCGCTGTATCGTAGGAATTCGCAATCGCATCATTTTCCTTTAAAAAAATTACTGATGGGAGAATTTAAGGAATACTTCACGGACGTAACAACGTTTTCGTTCTCGAACATGCGGCAAAGCGCGTCTGGAATGTGGTTCATCAAACCCTTACGATGCTCGACATCGTAATCGTATGTGTGCATTTCAAGCGCCCACCGCGCTAAGCGTCCGGAGGGGTTATGCAAATTGCACAGCCACTTCAAACTGCTGTGGTCGGTAATCACTTTAAAGTGATAGCCTTCGATAAGACTGCCTGGCATTCGCGTTCCATGATGGAGTAATTCCGTTCAGCCGCCGTCATTGTACGAAGCATAATACTCGCTCTTCGCCGTCAATAGTTTGCGTGAGTACCGCTCCAAGACCAGTATCACTCATGTCTGTTTGAATCACGAACTGGTGTTCAAACGACGGCCAGTGTAATTTGCGCCAAAGCCGACTGCTCCGCTTCACCGCACTCATAAGCAACTCCGTGCTTGGTTAAGCGAGTAAGCGGCTCTGCGATAGTCGCGAAGTTGGGCAAAAACTTGCGATACCACGACGCCATGCCCAGAAACCTTTTCAACTGTTTGAGATTCTTTGGCGCCGGGTATTCCAAGATAGGCGTGATTTTGTCGGGGTCAGGCTTAAAACCGTCTCGGTTGACTAATACTGCGAGAAACTTGACCTAGCTGCGACAAAATTCGCTTTTCTCACGGTTAATTGTGAGGCCTGCGTCTTTAATGCGCTGTAGCACATGCTCCAGTCACTTCAAGTGTTCCTCAAACGTTTTCGTGACGATGATAATGTCGTCAAGGTACGAAAACGCGTGAGGTTCCATTTCCGGACCGATAACACGGTCGGAAAGCTCTTGGAACGTGGCTGGTCCACCTACGACACCGTATGGCATTCAAGTAAATTCGAAGAGGCCCATTCCTGGAACGGTGAAGGCGGTGAAAGCTTGCGCTTCTTTCCGCAACGGAATCTCGTGATACGCGCTACTCAGATCAATTGTCGAGATGTAGCGCGCATTTGGAAGCTTGCGTAATATCGCATCCATATGCGGTAACGGGTAAGCACTGGCTTTCATTATCGCATTCAACTTGCGATAATCGATGCAGAATCGATAAGTGCGATTCACTTTCCGTTGCATAACCACTGAGCTTGACCGTTCGCTAGATGAACGAACAATAATGCCCGCTTCGAGCATCTCATTCACTTGCCGATGCATTTCCTCCTCGAGCTTTTTCGAGACAGGATAATACCTCTGCTTGATTGGCTTGGAACTAGTCACTTCGATATTGTGCTCAGGCCAGCTAGTGCATCCTAGCGGTTGGCCGCTGCAGTGGTAGCAGTTTGCAGCTGCTGCCGCTGGACGTCATCAACGTCTGCAAGTCCCACTGAAGCGAGGTGAATCGCGCTCGCTTCGTCATGCAATAACGCTGACAATTCTAACGGAATTTGCTCGTCAACGCCTTCAATGCTTAGCGTTGATTCGCGAGGCCGCAGAATTGCGTTGAATTTGCGTATGAAATCAGCGCTGAGTAGACAATCTGCGTCTAATTCTTCTAGAATTACGACGTCTAAATAATGACGTCCGCCCGCTACGTCAAAAGGCAGGTCTACTTGGCCAAGGCGTGCTCCTACACCCCGGTACGGGGTAATCTGTTTGCCTGAGTCGTACAACGCGCGTAGCCGGAATACGCCAATTCTCACGGATAAGTACCACCGAGAGTGCTCCGACGGATTCGGTGGGTTCGAATTTCCTTCCGAATCTGATGAAGTAGTAACGGCGAGCCCGAGTGGCTCACCTTGAGCGGAGGGTGTAGAGGCCTTCTCTTTTTCCGGGGAGGTGGTAGTGGCCTTGTCTACTCGCTCCCGCGACCTTTTCCCGAGCACTCCGGGCAAGTTGGCTTGATATAGCCTGGCCAACTACATCCCCAGCACCGCACATGCTCTTTCGGCCCTGGTGGCTGATCGCCGTTCTTGTCGCTGTCGGAAGTTAGGGGGCGCATACGCCTTTTTCACTTGTGATGCTTCTTTTCGCTTCTCGGGGGGTTGCCGAGTATTTTTGCGATACGCTCCTGTGCTTCGCGATGAACCCGCAGTACGTGGCGGTGACTTCGACGCCTGCTCGCGGTTCAACGCGAAATTTGCAAGCTTTTCGTCGAGCAGCCTGCTAATCAGTGACTCGAAAGGCTACGGAGACTCATCAGCTGTCGCCGCTAAACTAGGCTTGTCAACGTTTACTTCGCTTCTAGCCCCTTTATTGAGCGACGCCGTGCATTCTACTACGGCAGCTAGGCTACTGCTTTTATTACGCTGCTGTAGCGGTTTCGCGGATTTTGGCCCTTTATAGGCAACCTCTAACAGAGCCTCAGCGTCTCGCGCGAGTTCCATGTGAGAGAGTCAATATCGGTCACTCTCTCGCGGCACCATACGCTGTAGCGCGGGGAGCATATTTCGGTATATATGTTCAAGTTGCCTCTCATCCTCCCACGGCTCCTCGAACTTACCCAGATTGGTAAGGAGGCAGATAATATAATCTCGAACAGGGTCCTCCTGGTCCTGCGTGCGTGTTTGCGCTTCGCTAACAAGTCGTTGTTGGAATCGTCCGTCGACTCCGTAAAACCGAATCTAAAACCGAATTCCCCGAACCGTTGCCAATCGAACTAGAGAATTTAACTTTGCTTAAATTAATTGAATCAGAAAGAGATACTTTGCTTTCCTTTCTCGGGATTTCGCGCTCGTTTTCAGGACGTACTTCACGGCGTGCAGAAGCCGCAGCAGAAGGAGTCAAAGGTAAGTCCGGCCGAAGCTGGCAACTTAACATATATCATCGCGCGGCGAAGAAATAATACACGAAGTATTATCCACGCGGGATATCCCTGTTACAATATTTTAAATAGCTATAAATAAATTGTAAAATACTATATTAAATTTTTGTTGTTGTTTTTAGGTAATTTTGCAACTGGGAGGGTATGTTTTTTTCCTTAAAATTCTAAAGGTATTTTTCTAATTAATTATTGAAGGCTTAACGTATTAATAATAAGTATTAATACTTCAATTATTAAATTTTCTTGAATTTAAATAATTGATCAATGTCTCCGAATTTTTTTTGTTGTTCGATAATGCGTCTTTGCTATGTAACATAACCAACCAGATAATAAGCAGTTATTAATTATAAATATTTAAAATTAATTTTCGTCGTCGCTATATTATTAATAATAAATTCGGTGCTTATTTATTAAATCCTATCTAAATAATAATTAGGATAATTTAATAAATTGCTAAATAATATAAGATAATGATTAATATATGTAATATATATTTAAATAATGTAATGTAATAAGTAATATAGTGATTAGTCAATTATTATTTTGTTCTACTTATGATTCAGTCAATTATTATTTTTTCGCTAAATATTTATTATTATAATAATTATTTTGAAACAATAAAAAAATACAAACGAGGGGAAAATAATTCTTCGCAGCCTACTCAATTATAGGTGACTATACATCGCGCGTGTTGTTCGCCGTCGGGATACGAATTTCCGCGTGATCAGCTGTTAGGTATTATCCACGCTGAAATTTGATATAGCGAAATCGCATGTACTTTTGACACGGAAAAATCTAAAAAAAATTAAATAAGAAAAATTTTTATTCATTTTAATTTGATTTTCAGTTAAATGAGGTTTTAAAAAAAAATCGTCGCTTAATGCGAATGCGCCTTTGACAGTTATTTAGTAAGTCAAAATTGTATGTTGCGATGTAGCTATTTATTTATCACGCGCCAAATTGTGATGTATTTATATTTCCCTGCGCGAGGATATATTCCAATTTCGAACATAATATTCGAAGTGTTTCTCTCTCTAACACACGGTACGTAATTTCGTATCCTTTGTTTATTTTTGGCGCAGCTCGAACTCTGTGTCGGTGCGCAACGTAAACAATGTCCTCGCTTGCCGATATCGTGTATTATAGCGAATTCGCATATGGGAGCGTCCGCCAGAAACCAGCCAGCGGGCGCGCGCGACGCATTTTTCGTGCAAAACACGCTCTCTTCAACTCGCTCGTAATCGTATTCTGAGTCTCTGAGAAAAAAACGAAAGACATATATCGATAGATTTTTTCCTGCTCTTTCCAGTGGTGCTATTCTTTTTATTCCCAAACATTTTTTCTGGCCCACCGAGCCAGAACCCTCATAGCATTTTCGAGTCGAACGTAGAATTCTACGAAGCCCGTTAACCCAACTGGGCCAGAACTCTGACAGCATTTTCGAGCCTAGAATTCTACGAACCCAACCCTACTATGCCAGAAACCTCGCGGGGTTCCTGGAATAGCCCCCCCCCCCTCCCCAACATTTTCGAGCCCATTACATCCCGAGTCCCGGTATAGCTCGATGAGCTAGCGCATACTGAAGATTTATATTATTAAACATATATTTTATAAAGACAATTAATGTTAAGTGTATCTAATTATAAAGTTATTAATATTAGTTAATTATGCATTATTTATTTATTTTATAACAACAGTTAATGTTAAGTATATCTAATTATAAAGTTAGTAATATGAGTCTTTGATTATATTTATTTAGTATATAATTATATTAGTTAATTATACATTATTTACTTTACTAATTTTAATGAAGTATATAAAGCATGATTGATAACATGCGTAATCAATTTTTTAATAAGAGCGCAGCCGATAAGCGCGCGCACTGAATGAACGCGCACCATCATTGTTGAATAAGTGCGTAGCCGATAAGTGCGCGCACTTAATGTCCGCGCGCAATCATTTTTACTAAGCATGAGAGCTAGCGCGCAGTCGATAAAAGCGCGCCCGCCGCCAACTCCGCACATGCTTATGTTTATAAACACGATGGATGAGAGAGCACGAGCAAGCGGCGGGCCCTTATTTATAACGAATGCGCGCGAGCATCGAATGTTCGAGACGAAGTTTGCGGAATTCGCGGATTAGTACTCGCTTCGAATGTTCGGTTAGATAGTAATAACAACAACAACATTCGAGATGTATTCCGTGAGATTCTGCGGATTAGTGCTCGCCTCGAATGTTGTTGTTGTTTCTATATAACCGAACGTTCGAGACGGGCGCTAATACGCGGAATTCCGCGAACTTCATCCTGAACGTTCGGCGCTCGCGCAATTGTAAAGAAGGGCCTGGCGCGCGAATAGGACCGCGTTAGTCAAACCGGCACCGTCATGGAGGACGCATTAAATCTTGAAAATTTCGTCAACGGCGATATGGAAGAGGAGATCCTTCAAGAAATTTTGAATTTTTGCGAGAAGGAGGAGGACGACCACGCTCACGAAGACGAGCAGCTCTTGAAGCTCCTGGAGGAGCTTCGACATGCTGCAAATGAAGATGACGTTCATAAGTCAACATGCGAGGTCCTCCCGGAGCTTCAACAGCTTCTTCGGGAGTACCAAGTACTTCAGCGAACAGGCTGCTCCTTCACCACCTCCACCACCACCAGAGGACAACGACTGGTAGGAGGAGCTGCAGGAGCTGCCGCAGCAGCCCGTATCGCAGCCGGTGAAGGTAAGTTATATGTTTGTGCGGCAACGTGGTCGAGTGCGGGGGATAAATGTGCGCGGCAACGTGGACGTGCGAAAACATGGACGTGCGGGGGACTTATGTGTGCGACAACGTGGTGATGCGGGGACGCGTGTGCGCGGCAACGTGGACGTGCGAGACGCTTGGTGCGGGTATATGCATGTTCAGTGCGAGTGTGAGCATGTGCATGTGTGCGAGTGTGAGCATGTGCATGTGTGCGAGTGCGAGCATGGTGCGGGCATGGTGCGAGTATATGTACATACAGTGCGGATGCGGGTATGTGTATGTGCGCGGGTGCGAGCATGTGTATGTGTGCGAGTATATGTACGTGCAGTGTGAGTGTGCGGCGACGTGGTGGTGTAGGGGAAGCGCGGAAACATGAACGTGCGGGAGGCGTGGGGACGTATGCGATAACGTGACGGTGGCTCAGCTGTGTGCGTAAAAAGAAAAAATTAAATTCAATAATTTTTTTCTTTTAGGCAACAACAACGGGTTGGATGGAGGAGGGAGAGTCGGAGGATCCAGTATGGTACATGCTAGCACCACCCGTCTCCCTCGATTATGCAGCACGCCGCCTTCACAGGCTGCGGTACTGGAGGTCTTAAGACCTTCGCTAGTCTTCTGCCAGAGGGTACCAGCCATTAAGTAAGTTTTTATAGTTAAAATTAAAAAAGTTTTTTTTGTTTCTTATTTTAGTGTAAATGTATGAATGTATGTGAGAGTGGGTGATGTTTCTAAACGAGAGTTTATGAATGAGAGTGTGTGAATGTGAGTGCAAATGAAAATATATAATGAGAGTTTATGAATGAGAGTTGTGATGTTTATAAATGAAAGTTTATGGATGAGAGTGTATGAATGTGAGTGCAAATGAGAGTATATGTATGTGCAGTGTGGGTGTGGGTATGTGTATGTGTGTGTGTATATGTGCGAGTGCGGGTATATGTACGTGCAGTGCGAGTGTGAGCATGGGCATGTGTATGTGTGCGGGTATATGTGAGTGTAAATGTGAGCATGTAAATGAGTGATTGAGTACGTGTGTAAATGATAGATTAAGTGTATATAAATGTGTACATTTATGTAAGTTTGAATGTAGTTTGAATGTAGTTTAAACAAGTTTGAATATAGTTTATTCTTTAAACTCCAAATTAGAATTCCAAATTTTCTTTTGCTTCTATAGATTTATTTATAATATATACAATACTAAATAATTTTATATATACATCGAATGAAATAATTCTTTGGTAAGTATATTTACGCTTTCTGTTCGAGGCATAGGTACAAGGTTTGAAAAACGCTCTTCTTCACGACCGCAAACATCCTTATTTTCTCAGGATACGTTAGGTAAGTCATCGTGGGTATAGACATTTTCCAACAGCCACCATCTCAATGCATCTGCATTCTTTCGAGCGCACTTTGGTTTTGCACAGAGCGGATGTTTCGGGCACCTAATTTTCTCATCCTTATGAGGTTTTTTTAGCGCAGGACATCCGAAATCCTCAATGTTATTAACTAACCTAAGAATAAGAAAATAATATTAGATAATACATATATAATGATTGAAAAATTTTTTTTGTTTTATACTCACTTTCCGGGAACCATTTCTTCAATCCATTTTCTTTTTTCATACTCTTTTACATGGATTGTTGTAGCATTCTTGAGTCTACATTGTAAAATCTCTATTATCCGACTGTATGGAAATATTCCAGACTCCCGTGCCATTCCATGATAATTTTTTATAAGCCACTTGTTTGTCATCTGTTCTTCGCGTAGAAGACGTTTTCATCTGTAATGTGGTTGAAAGTGATACACTGATGGAATGGAGTCCTCAGACAGTTCGAGGAATCGCTAACTCCTTCACGACGAATAAATTCGACGATCTTCTGAATCCCTGGACATCTACGATGTACTCCATTCTCTCTCTGCTGATAAAGAGCTGTTGCTGTTTCGCCGCGTCGTCTTCGTCTGAGCTAACGGAGTAGTGAGCGCTCTTTTATAGCCGAGATGCTCCCTTCTAGAAACTTTCTTCCATGAATCCCTCTTCCTTCCTTCCCTCCACGAAGTTTGAATCCTTCGTCGAAGGTTCTTTCCTTCCTTGAATCCTCCCGCTATCATACCTTCGAAGGGTTATAAAAGCGAGCCCATCATTGTGGAGCCATCAGTCGATTGAATCGAGTTCACTAAATGCTACTTCTTAGTGTAAGATAGACTGCAAGGATACATCGAGTGTTATATCGCAGTGTAAGGACTACTACGATAATACATCGTGTTCTACTTCCTAGTGTGTAAGGACTACTACGAGAATACATCGTGTTCTACTGCCCGGTGTAAGGTCTACTACCAGGATTCATCAGGCCAGTATTGTGGAAGAATATAAGTCATCTGGGATAATTGGGTGAGAATGACAACTCCTGAGTATTATGGTTATACAGTTAAATTATTATTAAAATCATTAGAGAGTGGAAACAAAGGAGTTGCAACTTCTACTGATATAGAAAACTGGCTTAATTTGAATAGTGAGGCTATTAATGCGTTAGAGAAGTTAACTTCTTCGGGAACGCTTACCAGAGCACAGAAGCAGAAATGTCAAACATCAATGACACATTTGCTTACTATTCAAAATAAACTGCGCAGTTTATTAAAAACTGGTCGCTTATTGCAAAATCCATCACCATCACCATTAAGTGAGAAAGATGACCAAAGCATTAAATGGAATGATGTGTTCTTAGCATTTGAGAGACGTATAAGATCAGGTGTAATATCCAATTTGACTCATATGGATATGCAGAAGGAAAATACTTTAATACCGAAAACGCACCGATATGTAAAGTTACAAATTTAAAACAATGTTTTGATACAAATGTTAAACAAGCTGTCAAGCACGAGATGGAAGAATTTCAAGAAAGAAGTTCTGGATGGAGTCTACAGTAAATTTTAAGTCTAACAATCAACATCAATAAGTATGAGCCAATGAAAGGAAGTTCCTATATACCATTACCAAAGGAAATACTTATGAAGAAGGTTTGTGTGAACGTGCAAAATAAAGATGATCAATGTTTCAAGAGGTCCATTTTGGCTGCACTACATCCTCAAGAGAAAAATGATGAAAAAGTTAGTAAGTATACAAAATTTAAAGATGAACAAAACTTTAATGGAATAGAGTTTCCCATCTCATTGAAGCAGATAAGTAAGTTTGGAAACTAAAATTGTGTTTCTATTAACGTATACATTTTAAAAATGTATAATGGGAAGCTTGCGCTACATCCATGCTATCTTACATCTCTAAAGCAAAATTTGCATGTTAATTTACTACTTATACAAGATTACTATGTGGATGAAGAAGAAGAAAGTAATGAGAATGATAATCCAAATGCTCCAATGCCCAAGTTTCATTACGTTTCGATAAAAAACTTATCACGCTTGGTAACGAGGCAATTAACAAAGCATAATGGAAAATATCATATCTGTGATCGATGCCTACATTATTTTTATTCTGAAAATATTTTGAAAAAACATGAAGTCGATTGTACACAATTAAATAAGTGTAAGATAAAATTACCTATGCCACAAAATAATATTCTTTCATTCAATAATTATAATCGACAGACAAAAGTACCTTACGTGATATATGCAGATTTCGAATGTCTCCTGAAACCTGTAGAAGATGACGAAGCATCACGCGCATTTCAAAAACATGAAGCTTACAGTATTGGGTATTATTTAAAATGTAGTTTCGATGATAGTCGATCAGGCTATCACAGTTATCGTCAGAAAGAAGATGGTGAAATGAGTCCTGCTGTCTAGTTCATTGTAAAACTTTAAGAATTGGTAACTTATCTAGAAGAAATGTACAATGCTCCTAAACCTATGAATTTCACTCATCAAGAGATGGATAACTTTAAAGCAGCTAAATTATATCATATTTGCACTAAGCAGTTTTCTGTTAAGGATCAGAAAGTAAGAGATCACTGCCATATTACTGGAAAGTAAGTTAACTATATTATTATTTATTATTAATCTGAATATATTAAATTAATTATGTGAATGATTTTAGGTATAGAGAAGCTGCTCATGCGGGATGTAACGTCAACTTCAAAGATCCAAGATTCATCCCAGTAGTATTTCATAATCTGACGGGTTATGGCTCTCATTTTATTATTAAGGAATTGGCAAGTGATGAAATTTTAAAAGGACGTGTACAACTTATTGCTGAAAATAAAGAAAGATATATATCTTTCTCAAAATTTATTGAAGGTAGTGATTTTAACTTTAGATTCATAGATTCTTTTAGATTCATGGCATCTTCTTTGGAGAAACTGGCATCATATTTACTTGTGTGAAAAGGTGTTTTCCCATATGATTATGTATCATCATTTGAAACATTAAAGGAGAAAGAGTTATCCTCAAAAGATGACTCCTTCAGCAAATTAACAAACTCTGGAATCGCAGAAGCTGATTATAACCATGCACTCAACGTCTGGAATACGTTCAACATTAAAACCCTTGGTGAGTATTCAGACTTGTATCTTAAAACAGATCTATTTCTCTTAGCAGACGTTTTTGAGAATTTCCGATTGACTTGTATCGAAGCTTATGGATTAGATCCTGCGCATTATTATACAACACCAGGATTGACGTGGGATGCTATGTCAAAATATACACAAGTCGAACTTCAATTACTCACTGATATAGATATGTTGATGTTTGTTGAAAGAGGGATCAGAGGTGGTGTTAGCCAATGTTCGAACCGTTACGCTAAGGCTAATAATAAATTTATGACTTAAGGGTACAATCCTAACGAAGAAGAGAAGTATTTGATGTACTACGATGCCAATAATTTATATGGGTGGGCCATGACTCAGTATGCTGGCTTAAATATTTTGATGAGCCCGGTTCTTTTAACATTCCTGATGATAGTTCTATTGGCTATACAGGGTGTCCCAAAAAGACCCGAACCCTCCAGTAACTCTTCGAGATGAATTCCTATAAAAAAATGTTAAATACAAAAGTTGTAGGAATTCAAAAAATTAATTCAGCGGTGACCTTGATTTTGACCTTGACTTAAATTTTCAAGGTCAAATCAAAGTCTACTTTAAAATTTTAATAGAAACCCTTATTTTTTATTTCAGAAATCAATAAAGAGCAAGATTTTACATCCGAATACGTGTCTATGAATTTTTTTAGATGTCCTGGAAGATCATATGAAGGTCGAATTTGTTTTTTTTATTTACTTGACCAGATTGAACCGTAGAGAAAAGTGTTGCAAGGAATATGAGTGGCGCTTTTAATGACTAATTTATTGATGATCTTTTATTTGTTCTTGACTTTATTTCAATGTCAAATCGTGGTCAAATTCAAAATTTTAAACAAAATATCCTATTTTGAATTGTGGTTTTTATTTAATTAAATAAGTCTTGATCAGTAGGTTTTTGAAAAAAATAGATCTGTCAGGCGCTCGGTATACGTAAAAAGTTGTAATTCACATCACCTTAATACTGATAACGTGGATTTGTAAATAAACTACATACTTTTACTGCCAACTCCGATGCGAGAGCGGCTGCTAGCTATACTTAGCCTCACCTGGTAGCAGCCGGTTCTCCCGTACAACACCGCTTGTTTATTAACAGCAGCTATTCTTCTCTTCGACCTTCCCGTTACCGTTGCTCATCCGTCACGAATTCACTTTTCCCGTGTCTCGGTTACCACGGTACTCCCTGTCATGTCTATCCTTCGACTACTTCTATTCTGCCTGATCATCGTCTGCTTCTTCGCCGTCTATCTTGTTCGAGATCCGCGCGGCGCGCTATCGATTACGGTCCAAATAAGTGCGCGAGATTCGAATCTCGTAACGCTGTATATATGATTATTCGGACCTGATCTCAGCGCCCGTTACAATATATTTAGCACAAAATATTAAATGTGAAAACTTATTTCGTGTCTAACAAAGGAAAAAAATTAGCCAGTTTATATATGAGTATGGTTTTATTTTTAGTTATTTTTTGTATACATCTATTTATTACAAAAGCTAGTTTTTTTAAACATTTAAATAATTTTTCTTAGGAAACAGTTGATGTCTTTTATAGGTAACAGCTCAAATGTTTTTTTTATAAGCTATGGTATAAAGAAAAAATTTACATAAAATATACATAACATATCTTATAATCAATGTACAGTCTATAAATATATTACAAATTATACATTTTCCCATTCAATGGTGTTGTCAACCTAAATTTCAAGAAAAAAAATCGCGTTTAAGTGGGCTTTTTTTTTAAACTATATTTATAATATCGCTATTATAACATTAATAACTATTATATTAATTTACGCATATTTAGCGAGTCTATAAATTTTATTAGATTTTTACAATTCTTTATTTCTCTTAGTAGTTTTTTTATACTTCCGTCTTGAATTTCGTTTTCCTTTCTTTTATCAATGAACTCTAGGCATTCAATTAGGAAGTGGTTTATTGTCTGTGGCACTTTGCAGTATTGGCATGTATTTCTGGGCTGCTTACTGATGAGGTGTTGATGTGTTAGATGAGTGTGTCCAATTCTCAATCTGGTTATTAGTACTTGATCTTGTCTGTTTAGTTTGGTGGTGAGATTAGATTCGAATATGTTGTCTTTAATTACATGTAAATGGGTTGGGTTGGGTTGGGTTGGGTTCTTTTGCTATGGATCCATTCTTGATTCCATTTCTTATTTGTTTTACTTTGAATTAATTTTTTAATATCTAGGTAGTTTGTGATTTGGCTATCTTCGGAGTAATTAAGTTTGCTCTCAAGTATTGTTGCTTCGTGTAATTTTTTTGTCTTGGTTGAGTTAATGCTAGTCGTGTTAATCTGATCGTGTTCTTTAATTTGTATATTTCATTTAGTTTATTAGTGAATTTTTTGTCTTCTATGTGTAATATAAATTTGTTTTCTGAATTTTTTATATAATCTATTGCTTTAATGATTCGTATGTCCTGGTTTGTTTTTGTAGTTAACCATTTCGGGGATTTATGTAGAATAGTTTCATTATTTCGAAGTAGTACCGCAGTCCCTTCCGTGTTTTGATCTGCGTAATAGCCGGTGTGAATATGTTGGTGTTCTGGGAATTCTTCGAATAGTAAATTTTCTGTGATTTGCGATTTTTCGTTGTTTATGATTAGTTCTATTAAGCTATTTTCCCAAGGGCAGAATTGGAGTGTTTGGTGCGATACTGTTTTTAATGAAGGAATTTTCAATTCTTTGATGTAATTATTTACTCTGTTTCTGAATGAATTTTTGGGTTTGTTTTTCTTTTCTGGAATTTGTTCAGTATATGTTGATAATGTGAGATAGGCCTGATTGCTCGGATTAGATATAATTTTTGCTGCGTAATTTAAGGTCGTGATCATTCTGAAGGTGATTGTTCCTGTCAAGTGCATCACAGATTTTAGTTTCCAGTGTTGATATGCAATCATTAGTTGAACAGTCTTGTCTGAATTCGCTTTGGAACTTGGTTAAAATGTTGTTAGATTCTACGTACCATCTTCATCTTTTGTTGGCTATTTTTTCTATTATTTTACATAAACAGCTAGTTAAGGCGATAGGGCGGTAGTTTTCTTTGTTGTTTTTGTCTTTGTTTGGTTTTGGAATCGGTACTACAATTGCTTGTTTCCACATTTTGAGGAAGAGATTAGTATTCCATATAATGTTGTATATTTTGAGAATACATGCAATGCCTTTTGTTGGCAGATTTTTCAAAAGGCAGTTTGTGGTGCCATCGGGACCGAGACTTGAGTTCTTACTGGCGTTTAAGGCTGACATTAGTTCTTTTATGGATATTGGCATGTTGAGTTGATAGTTGTTATTATCAATGTCGATGTTGTCAAATTTCTTCTTTTCTTTCTTTGTAGTTTAAGAAGCTGCGATCCAGGTTCTCATTGCTAGAGTTTTTGGCGAATGATTCGGCTAGTATGTTGGCTATTTCTTCCGTGTCCGTTATAGTTTGTCCTTGTTCTTTAATGGCAGATATGTGTTTATTTTTATATTTACCTTCGATCGATTTGATTTTTCTCCAAACTTCTGTAGTTGTGGTCTCATTATTTATTGTATGTAGATAGTCTATCCAGGATTTTATTTACTGTTTTTAATTGATCTTTTTGCTATGGTCTTTAACCTTTTAAATTCGATTTTATTTTCTTCAATTTTATTCTTTTTGTATCTATTAAGTGCTTTTTTATAGTTTTTTTAGTGCTAACATATTATTTTTACAACTGTATTTAACATATTCCTTTTGTTGGAATCCTCTTATAACTAATCTTGCTTTATGAGTATTATAATTTTTCTTTTTATAAATCCATTTAAGTCCAATGACCTTTCTATTATTTAGCCTTTCAACAATTTCCCATGGGTGATTTTTCTTTAAACTGATTATCTCGGAATCCATTGCTATTTGCCATTGTTTATATTCGCTGGAGTTCATCACCTCCTCGAATGTATTTGGTACATTTGCATCAATACAATTTACATAAATAAAGTGAGTAACGGGATTTCCGTATCTATTTACTGGACTTTCTTTGAAATTTTCGCGGTATTCTTAGTCTATCTCTATTATGTCGAACATTTTTAAGTTGATTGCTCTTATTTTTAGATTTCATTATAAACGCAAAAACAACAAAATAAAGAGAAGATAGCTAGCAGTAGACATCTCACTTTAAACTAAAAGAAATTTAAAAACCTGACTACTGACATTGGTGCTATTGAATTATGTATATTATTAAAATATTGTAAATATTTTAAATTTTAAGAATGTTAAGAATCATAATCGCTCTTGAAAAATATTTTATGTGGAGGTTTATTCTCATAGTAGAATAAACCTCCACATGCATATAAAGTTGCACATAACATGTTGCGGTAGGCGTCTGATGAAGGATACTGGAGCATCACTGATGAGTCCACTCCAGTAGCTCGGACGAAACGCCTTGAATTTTGAGTCACTACTGAACACCTAATAAAAGGTGCAATAGCTCACATACTCAAAGTTCAACATTGAGTGATGAGTTGATAATTATGTAATTTTTAGTAAATATCTAAAAAAATTCTTATGAATTTTATAAATAAAAAGAAGGCATAATAGTTATATATTTTGCTCACGCTGGCGTAAAGGTCGAAGGTTCTATACAATAAGGTTTTGTAGGAGTATGTGAGCTATTGCGCCTCTTATTAGGTGTTAAGTAGTGCTTTATGCCCGCTTTCTGAATATTTTTGAACTTATAATGTGGATATAAAAATTAATTTTACACGCAGTAAGGTACCAAAAGTTGTCAGTGAAGTTACCCTATGGATACTTGACTAGAATAAATTGATTTTAGTACTTTCTTGTGTTTAATTTGGATACAGTAGACTGAAAAAATTTGAATACATTTTTGAGAACAGTTGTTTCGGAGAGTTGTTTGCATTACTTGACTATCGGTAAATTGATTTCACAACTTCCGTTTGTTTGATTTGCAATGAACAGTTTGAATGTTGCAATTGTTATGCAATTTGTTCAGCAAACATTTACTCGAAGTAAAAGATAGTTATATAAAATAATTTTCGGCCACACGGACATAAAGTACGTAGGTTGTAAAAAGTTTTATAAGAGTATGTAAGCTATTACGCCTCTTGGGTGTTAAGTAGTACTGTATGCCCCCCCCCCTCCCCGCCCTGGCCGAATATTTGTGAGTAGGTTCGAAAAGTTCTGCTGTGTCAGTGAAGTTAACATCCGGGTACTTGACTGCAATAAATGGATTTCAGTACTTCCTTATGTTTAATTTGTATAGAAACATGAACAAATTTGAATACATTTCTGTGAACCGTCATACAGGTGTTTCCAAGACTTGTTTGCATTACTTGACTAACGATAACTGATTTCACAACTTTCGTTGATTTGATTTGCAATAAACAATTTGAATGTACTTACTTAGATATAATTTGTTTGAAAAAAATTATTCAATTTGTAGAGATGTTTTATTGAGTAGATGGGATTAGGAAAGAGGCGAGAGAATGAGAAGTGGGAAAGGAAGATAGTAGATTATACAGAAAAAACGTCTATACTTGCCTTATTTTATACTTTCGTAGAAAGTTTTATATTATCAAAATTTTTTAATTTTTTTACTATTTAAACAAATTTTTTTTAAGTATAAAGTTAAGGAAATGTCAGATTTATATTACCGGTGAGCACACGTTTGTCAGAAGGGTGGCGCCGCTCAACGGTTATTTTCGTAATGGCGAACATTTCAAGTATGAAACATAAAGATAAAGATTACATAATTACATTTCACAACTGTATTCTGATTGATTGATTGTCTTAGAAAAGCTGTAGGTGTATCGAATGAACCAATCAGCACTACAAGCAGAAAGAACACGTGAGTTCAAAGTTTGTGATTTTTAACACTAAAAAATATCATATAAAAGATGTTAATATATAAATGCTAATATTAGAAAACTATAGCACTATTAAAAATAGTGACAAAGAAATTTACAACATTTACAAATTTACTACTTGATTTAGCAACTTCTAGAAATAATGATCTCATATATCTTAAAATTAAAAACATTTATAATAATATTTAAATAATATACATAATTCAATAGCACCAATGTCAAGAATCAGTTTTTTAAATTTCTTTTAGTTTAAAGTGAGATGTCGAATGCTAGCTATCGTCTCCTTATTTGGTTGTTTTTGCGTTTATAATGAAATCTAAAAATAACGGCAATCAACTTAAAAATGTTTGACATAAAGATATTTATTTTTCATTTTAAGAAAGTTTGATAATAATTAAAAAACTTGTTATTAAAAAGGTATTGTTTATTTTATATCATTCTCTAATTTTTCTATTGAATAAGGTACCAATATATTCAAAGTGAAACCACTTTATCTCACAGTGGTCTCCATCGATGCAATCGTTTCGGACACTTCATCATAGACATACTGACAGTAGCAGTATAAATTATAAGAATATTCTGCATTATATAAATGTGGACAATAAATACTTGCTTGAAATAAAGAGAGTAAGCTTTTTTCTTCATATCGAATATCATTATCTGAATCACTTGACTCACTCCTGTAATGTTTATCAATATCATTTTCAGTAACTACTATTCTTTTATTATTTTTTTTCTTTACTTTGAATATCATTATCTGAATCACTAATTGACCCACCACTGCTTTGTTCATCTAAAATCTCTTATGTATCATTTTCTTTTCGCAGTTGTAGATTATGTTGTTATATTGTTGAGGTTATGTTCCAAAAGTAATAATTCATAGTATACATGTTGAAAATCTTGCTAATATACAAAATCTTGCTTAGTAGCTGATAATTGTGTTATTTCTTTCATTGATATATCAACCTTTGTTCATTTCAACATTATTTATGATTTTCTTTCTCACTAGAATCTTCATAAAAATTGTCTAGAAACTTATAAGTAGATTTTGTAATTCTGGTGACTGAAAAGAAAAACTTAATTTTATTCTTACACAATTCAGATTCATTACTATGTAGAATATTCCAAAAATGTTTCTATTTTTCTTGTGTTTATCATTTTCTATTTGACTATCATTGTCAAATAAATTTAATGTGGGAAGATCATAAAACTTTTTTAAACGTTTTAAGAACTGTATCAGACGGTGTATTACATTATTTTCTTCAGTTTTCATATTACAACCATCAATATTGACTTCCAAAGATGTTTAAACATTATTCACACTCTTCACAATTTCAAATAGAATTGAAGATTTTCTGTTTATTTAGTGAATACTGTTGAGAAAATAGAGACGTGGGTTGGATTGTTAAATAACTAGTGGTCGATTAAACAATAATAAAAGGTTTATTAGCAATATATACAGGTTGTTAAAAAACAACCGCATTGGGTATATATTACGCGATAGAGCGGAAAATTCTAAGATGAAATCCTGAATATGAAGGCAATCGGTAGCGTAGATTTTCCGCAATTAATTAATGAAAAGTGCTTGATTGGACCAATGAGCGCACGGAGTTAGCGGCAAGCTGCGGCGGCGAGCGGGGAGAGGGGCCGGCTGCCGTACTGCCTACCGTCGCGCTACTTCTCCTCTGCCGTGTTGCTCGCTTAAAAAAATTGCAACAATGATTTTTTTTGCAAGGATCAATTAAGATACCGCACCGCACGCATTTCACAATAATTAAACTTTTCATTAATTATTAACTTTTAATAAAGAGATGTGATTTTAT
>JAWWEQ010041917.1:0-18002 GCA_035583055.1 Torymus tubicola | reverse complement strand
ATCTTATTTTGTCATAAATTTAATATACTTTTAGTATATTACCTTAATATTTTATTAATAATTTAAATTTGTTTGTTACAGATGATTTTACTGGGAAAAATTTAAAGGTGTTCTCCCCCCTTAAGAAACTACATTAAAACATTAACTGTAAAAATTTACAAAAGTTGCGTGTACAAAGTTGTTGAAAAAGTTACATTATTACTCAATGTAAGAAATACAAATAACATTTTTTAATATTATAAAATACAGTAAAAAATGAATAAGGATCGATAAGTGCATTTTGAAGAATGTTTTGAGATTGGAATCGACAAAGAATAATAGTTTCAATACAATACCAATAAAATTGGCGTGAAAATTAAAAAAAATTTTCCATGGTATTTCATATAGAGTATCGAACTGTAACGAGTATTAAGGAGGGTCAGTGGTATCGTGCGGGAGGTGAGGCTACAGGTCCCCTCGCTCCCCGCAGCTACTCCCCTCTTACCGCGCATCGCCTCGCTCAGCCGGCAAACTCAGTCCTTTGTTAACGTTTTCACGTCATCCTTTCCGAAATATTCGGTAAGCGACAAACAGCCGCCTGGATTTTTATACTTCAATAGTTTCTCTAATGAAATTTAGATTTTTCAATTTTGTCTCTGCTTTTTTGGTAAGGAATATTTATGTTCCAAGGCCACTCTACCATAAGAGCCTATGTTAAAATCTCGATTTTCAAGAATTACTTTCTCCAAAAAATAATCCGGTATTGCTGGTCCGGAATAAAATCTGCATTACCTTTATATGTATTCAAGGATTTTTATAAACGATAACTTCTACTTTTACTGAAAATTTAAAATTATCTATGGTTGTGTTATAGTGTGGAGACTTATTCTTATGAGTGACTATAAAAATAAGAAAAAAACGAGATAAGATTTGTCTTGATCCGGCAATTTTGTAGATTCATGTCTGTTTTCGAAACAACTTTAAACATGAAAAAGGCCCAAAATCTTCGAATCCTTTAGATAGCTATCTTGTACCTTCCGTAAAAGAAAATCCATAAATGTTCTCAATTTTAATTAACATCAATTTCCTGACATGTAATAAAAAAAACAAAAATTTTTATCTTTCATAAATCTTTGCTCTTCACGAAGACTATAGTACATCTCACATTTCCCACAAAGGCTGACACATTTCGCGTTCATAATTTTATAAAACTTATAAAAACCAAAAGTCTTAATGTGTCTAATTAATATCTACATTGGTACCTATTGACAAGATTCAAAGTAAATAAGTGAAATTAATTAATTAATTTATTAAAATAAATCTTTTTTTAATATTTATCTTTCATTGTTGCTTTAAAAAATCAATGGGAACAAATATAAATATTATTTACAAGGCGAGTGCACACCCTCCGGGAAACGGATTTTGATGGAACTTTAGGGAAATGTTCTACATTAAAAATAAAAATAAGTACCAGTATTTCAGAGTTTTTGCCAATGGGCTCTTTTTCTGGAGATATCGGCATATCATACATCTTCTATTCTCTCAAAAAATGATGTGTCTTCTATTGAGTGACACATTGCAAATATTTGTGATGCAAAAACGACTAAAGTAGATTATAAAGGAAGACAGTAAAAGCTAAAATTTAAGTACTGACTCGTTAAATAATATTGATTTTTCAGAAAGTTACAAGCAATTAAAAATTGCGTAAGAAAATGGTTGAAAATTTGTCTTGATTTTCAGTAATTAAATAGATCGAATTTTTAACCACTTTCTTACAGTATCTTTAATTGCTTGCCTCTGAAACACTCTGAAACACGGGTATTTTTATTTTTAATGGAGAACATTTCCGTAAAGTTTCATCCAAATCCGTTTCGCGGAGGGTGTGCATACTCCTTTTAAGACACATTAAGACTTTTCGTACGAAAATATTCTTATATATACCCTTTGATTTTCATAAATTTTATAAAATTAAGCGTGAAATGTGCTAATCTTCACCGGGAGCGACGAAATTGCAAAAGGGATATCGTAAGTGTTATAAACGTCTATATTTTTCGTTATTCTAGTCTAATTGCATTTACTTTATATATACGAAAGTAATTAAAAAAAGTATTGGTATAATTTAGATAAGTGATAAAAAGTTTAAATTGCCGTATGTAGAGTTGTTATACGTTATTAACATCAAATGCTCGTATTTCATTCGGTAAAGAAAAAGAAAAATTCTTATGAATGTTTAAATCTGTAGCAATAATTCTAAAGTCATTTTTTTTATATTCCTAAGGTCTATAATATGAGTTATTGTAGTTTTCTTCAAAACATAAGTTTTACATCTTTATGCATCTTATTATATTTTGATTGATTGATAAAATGTATTTTGAATAATAAGAAAACTACAGCATACCGTTTTTCAACTTTCT
Organism: Torymus tubicola; assembly: GCA_035583055.1. Classification (NCBI taxonomy): domain Eukaryota; kingdom Metazoa; phylum Arthropoda; class Insecta; order Hymenoptera; family Torymidae; genus Torymus; species Torymus tubicola. The sequence goes on along the minus strand of JAWWEQ010041917.1, from coordinate 15,609 downwards.
TCCCTGTACTCGATTGGCATGCACTCAGGAGGCCCCGCGCCCCGGCGCGTGGCGCGCGGGAAGACTCGAGTGCTTATATATAGTGCCTCGAAAATTGAATCGGCGCGGGTAATACGTGTCGTCTGCTCGCAGCGCAAGGTTTCAATTGGCTTTCGCGCGTGCGTACTTTTCCAACTGCTTTTTGAGTGCACCGCGAGACAACGCTTGCCTATATAAGAAAAGAAATTTCTCTCGAGTTTTTAAGTCGATTTGCGCGAGAACGTGGGGTTAAATACACACACGTGCTTGAATACAATGAGGCAGCCGGAGGATAAAGAGGATTGACGACGAGGAATAATGCAAATGTCTACAGTGTATAAAGAAAATGAAAGGAAAAACTAGCGAGGTTTTCTGTGGGGTAGCAGCTCGTATTTTTCTACCACACTTATACCACAGAATATTTTTCTTTTTATTGGCGTTGCATGGTGAAATTTATACTCAACGTATTTTCTCTCCTTATTTTTGTATTGTAACTGTATAATGGAACGCGTAAAACAGAGGTTTTGTCTGAGTTTATTTTTGTGAAAAAAGAAAAAATTTATGCCGATATTTATAAATTACGAGAAAACGGATATCTCGAATGTATTATCTTTGACATTTATAGAGATGATGTTAATGTTCACTTAGATTATAGTATAGGTTTAAAAAAGATACGCATAAAACTGAAGAAAATGATGGTGTCGGTAATATTAGTAAAAGTTGCGTAATAATCGAAGGTACATGCCGATTCGCCTAATGTTAGCCATTAGTCTGCAACGCAGAAGCAGAAACGTAAGCGAGGAGTAAATGGAATTTTAAGGGTTTCTCGCTAATGGAAATTTTCATTATCCCTCTCCAGCATTTAAAGTTGGCGTACGAATAACTCCTTCATGCTCCATCTTCGCTCCAAGGCTTCCCTCTCCCCGCTCCCCTCCCCCGAGTGCTCAGCCGCAGCAACATCGCGCCGTTTTCTTCGCCGCGCTCTCACGCTATGCGCGCGCTGAAACGACGCAGATCAGCCGAGTCCGCGCGCGCTCTTCGTTCGCAATCCGTTGGGACGTCCGCGCGCGCGCCTTTTTCACCGCGCATCCGCCCGGCGCCCCAATAGCATTCAAACCCGGCCGCTCGGTGGGGGAGAGCGCACGCGCGGCCTCGCGCCGCCGGTACACGAAGCTCCGAGCAGCGGCGAGGGCTCCTCGCCACCTCAGGCCTCTCCGACAGGTCAGAAAGTGTCCGAACAGTCGACGGTGAGCATCGAGCAGCTATCCCCGCAGTCGAAGCAATCTTCTTCAACTCGGCGTGTGCGCCAGCATTAACACGCACAAGAGTTCGCGAGACTCGCCAGGGAGAAAACCGACCAGTGCCGTCAGTTTCGCGAGCGAGCGCAGCGCGGCACACACGACCGCCGAAGGCGCGCTTCGAAAAAGTACGTTGCAGCAGACACCGCGTGTTCCAGCCCGTGCTGCGCGCCTCGCTCGGCGGCCGGCCTGCACTCGAGCCACTCTGCGCCTTCGCCGCCGCTCCAGCGAGGAGGGAAGCCGGAGAGCAGGCTCTGACCCACGTGCCGCACTAATCGGCGACGGCCGTCGCCGCTCGTCAGCCTCAAGATTTCCGGAAAAATTAGCAGCAAAGGCGGGAGGATGCTGGCCGCGCAAATCTGCCGAGAGCTGCACTTCGGCGTGCTCAGCGCGCACATGCAGTCGCGCGTGCCGCGCTGCCTCTTCGGCCCGCCGAACCCCAAGGAGACGATGGAGCTGCTGCAGGACGCCCTGGACACGGAGCGCGCGCGCTTCCAGCGCCGCTGGGGTGTCGACCCGTGCACCGAGGACAAGGAGAACATCATCGTCATGCGGCCCGCGGCTCGGCTCTCGCCCAGCAAGAAGCGCGGCAATCCGTACCCCAAGCAGACCAGCATTCACGGTGAGTTCGCTCGCAATTAATTGACGCTCGTGCGGAAGAAAAGGCCCCTTGTCTGCCTGTGATGAGGGGATGATGCAGTCGTCGCGGGGAGACGTGTGTTAGTTGAATTTTGCCGCGTACCCGCCCGTGGCACGCTTCCTCTGCTCCTACGCGCACTGTGATTATCTTTCTAGTTTGTGATTTTTATACTTATACGCTCGTTCCGTCAAACCAAGTCGCTAACTTTGCTTTCATGTGTAGCATTCCTTATAGCTAGCGTCGTGCAAGTATTTCATTGTAAATTGTCGCTTTAACGAGAGAAAAATGTCTAGCACTTTTAGTCCGATATATTTGTATATGTCGATTTGCGAGTCCTTTTTTTATAACTTGTCAACATGTACATATTTCACGAAATACTGACTGTAAGCTTTCGTTCATTGAAAATGTTACATATTATATTTTTTTTGCAAGAAAAGGCTCATTAAATACTTTGAAATTCAACCACTTGTCGTTCGTGTGACTCTTTTTGTACAACATGCATTTATCCTGACTCAGAAAATTCTTCGCGCCCATTACGAAAGTTATGAAACAACGGAGCTGAAAGCGCGCGCGCGGCAAATAGCGCAGAACACGTGACACGCCACTCTTCGACGACGGCACGCATACGTCGGTGGTGGTAACCTATATCTGTGGTGAGATTGTGAGACGTGCGAGAACGCACGTGGTGTGTATATATATGTATATACTGTTGGGGAGGGAACCCAAGCATGCTAAAAGTTTCCTTAATATTCTCTAGAGCGCCACTTTTTCACGCACACCAATACATTTTCTAAAAAGTAAGAAAACCATTCAAAAGTTCTTATCGTCGTTCACGAAAGGAAATATGATAAAACGCTGCTTATTTACATTTATCCCGTTGCATAACCGGGGAGTTACCTCTCGCGTTTTTCTTTCTTCCTAGCTTTTCTATCTTTAAATAATTACGTTTTAATATACTATTCCTGAAATGTTGAAAAAAATACTTTGTAATAGATGTAACTTGAATGTATGGAGATACACATACACGTCATTCAAGATAGCCATAAAAGGAACATTGAAAATGCATGGGCGTGTGTTTGTGTAGTTCTTCGTCGCCATCACGTTGCCTGTGCGGCGCGTCACGCGTATAGCACACACACGCGCGCGCACAGGCACTATAAGGTGGCTTTGGATTTTGGCGGGAAGACGCAGCGGCAACGGTTATAGGTGCTTGCCGGGCAAACGTTTCGAAGGCGTTTGTGTGCGCGCATATACGTATCTTGGCGCGTGGCTGTGGAAAACCTGTTTCCTCTCTGTTTCTCTATTTCCTATATATTCTTTGCTTTTTATCTCCCTTCCTTTCATCTTTAGCTTACCTCTGCTGTCCCCCTCCTTCGGAGGCTAAGAAGATCGCCGACTTGTTTTGGCTTCTCGTCTTACGCATACGTGCTCGCGCGACTCTCATCTTGACGGAACTCCTATAGGAGAAGAAAAAAAGAAGGAGAAAACGAATTGCCGACCGAACGCCTTAAGATGTTTCGTGCGTATAAGAGTTTGGGGGGATGTGAAGCGGCTTCTACCTACTGGCACGCACGGGGCATTAAGGGGCATTAAAATCTTCATATTTCTGAGTTTACAAATACTACACGATAGAGCCCATTTTCTTTGAAAGTTCATTTTTCAAATTGAATATTTGTTATAATACAAATTTTTTATCTAACAGAACTAAAAAATACAATATTTGATTTAAAAATGTATAAATATAGTAGAATGAGAAATGATCATTAAGTGTACAATGTTCACGAGCATTAAAGTCTTTTTTATTTGTGGTTTCTTTCTCTTCGCTCCTCCGATCCAGAATAGTCGTATAGAAAGACTACCTTTCGTCCGTCTCTAAACGGTCTAATTTGCATCAATACAGGGGAAATTAGAAGATACAGGTCTGCGGATACTAACTAGGAGAGGGTCAGACCTTCCGAATCACGGATTTTGCTCAAACTTTGAGATATGTATTTGGATGCCAAAATATGATGAAGGACAAAAATATGATGGAATATTAGACCCTAACGATTCGAAAAGCTCGAGTTATCAACGTTTTTAAGCGTAAAAAAATCGCTTATAAATCAATGGAATCTAGAGCATGTCTATTTTAATGTACTAGCAGTGTCAAAGCGCGCGCTCTATCGTTGGCCAATCAAATTTTACACGTCCATTTCAAACCGAGCAATCACAATCATTAGAGGTGACAATCTCAAATCCATCTCTTTTTTAAATAGGATTTTCAATTTTCATTGTTTAAATTTAAACTATCGTAACTTTGGATAGATTCAATATTTTTTAATTCTGAAAAATGCAACAAAAAGTTGGCACTCTCTAGTTTTAATTTAATTGTTTATAATTGTATGTATGCTTTACCTGAACTAAATAGTAAACAAATAAAAACGAGCAATTTTTGCAATATTTCCTTAAAATGCAACTAAAAATGTCGATAACTCGAGCTTATCGAATCGTTAGGGTCTAATATTCCATCATTCATAATATTTTGGTATCCAAATGCATATCTTAAAGTTTGAGCAAAATCCGTGATCCGGAGGTCTGACCCTCTCCTAGTAGCTAATTGGAGCACCAAAATAAGTCTTTCACGGGATAGAAACAACGTTGCTATTGTGCCGTTACATTTTCTATTTAGGGCTACGGATTTCATCTACTGACAGGAATGAGGAAATTAATGGGTTTGAAGTTTACATCGTTGGAGTGCAAGGAAACTTTAGAAAATATTTTTTATTTTTATTTTTGTGTTAGATTTTGAATTTTCTCATATGTTTAGCGTTTTACAACATAATCAAACATCAAAATAAACATTTCACTGTATCGTGCAAATTTTTAGCTGTTTTATTTATTTGTGAGAAATTATTTCGTTGCGTTCCAACGTTGCAAACTTCAGACCCATGGAAATTAACATTCTGATTCGTTTGATTCGTATCAAGTTTGGTATGCTTCATGTAGTTGTATATAGTTATTTTATGCTGTAAAGCAATAAATTTATAAGTAAAATTTTTAATTGTAAATTAGTATAATCTTGAAATTGAATGAACTACATATGTATGTATATTTGTTTATTCCGTTGCACTCAAGCGTTGCAAATTTGAGGCTTACAGCTTTGAAGAAAGATAATTTTAAAGTTATAAATGCGTTACATTTTATTGCATCATTACGGTAACGCATAAAAATACCTATCGAGACACGTTGAAACGATCACTGCACCGTTGCTCTCTCCGGTTGGTACTTGAGCAATCGAGTTTCAGCAATCCGGAGGAATTCCCATCCTATTCGCAAACACAGTTTCGTCATCCGACAAGTACGTACCTGCTCCCTCGTCACCATAGCTGAGAATATATATATATATATACACATTTTATTTCGTTTCTTTTTTCGAAGCGAGCTGAATCACGTCTTGCATGCATTCTATACCTATACCTACACCGACTATGCGCGGGAGCACGTGAGTCACGCGACTGGGACGATGGCCGCGTCCGCGACGAAGGGTTTACTTCTGACTCATCTGAAGGCTCGGTCTTTCTCTCTCTTACTCCAGATACTCATCACCTGCCTGTGCTTTCGAACGGAAATTATCAACGGTGCATTCCGCGAATGCCATGATCCCGATGCTGTACATTTGGTTAAATGTTCGCCATATGAGTGGATTTGGTTAAAAATGTTTTATTTGCGAGAAACCAATACCCGGCAAAAAAACACAGTACTAATGAAGGTGTACATCTGTTTATCGGTGCAGAAAGCGTACGAAAGCTCGCGTAAGGCGCACCTCCTGCAGATATGCTCAGAAGTCTTGTGCGCATAGTTGCATCGAAAACCGACAAGTCGCATAGCCGTAATTGACGCACAAAATCTGCGAGGTAATTGCTGTTCGTGTGCATGATCGCGATAAAACGGCTTTTTCCCTCACCTCCCTCCTGGTCCTCTTTTTCTCGCTCGCAGCCACGATAGCTATGAGCAGAAGAAATTAACGGAGCGAAACAATGGAAGTCGCAAGCGTCCCCTTTCCTTTCGCGACACCTGTTACGGCTTACGTTTGCGAGCGCGTCTTTTTCCCACGATTAAATCACGCGCGCACGCGAATGTACAGTGAGGCCGCTCAGAAGGTCGGACACCACCTGTCGCCGGCATTGCACTCCTACGTACGATCTTTTGTGCGGTTATCTTTCCCAAGGAATCTACAAGAGCATGTTTTCAATCTCGCTACGGGGCATACCATTTTTACTCGGCATGACTGAGGCCGCTGCTTCTTCTCTATTTTTTTTCTGAGATAATTTCATGGACGTTGACCCGTGAAGAAAAGCGTAGAATTTATTTTTTTCTCGAGGGGTAAACGTATAAATCTTTGAAGGTATGTGGATGGCAGGGAAAATTGAGTTTAATTTATCTACAGTAGCTGTATTAAGCTACTTGTGAATTACTATTTGTGTGAGTAGACGTATGAGTTAATTGCTTTCTCAGCAAATTTGCAGACTAATGTTAATTCATCGGGTCTTCTAAACATGATTTTATCCAACATTTTCGTAAGTATAATTTACTTGCATTGGTTGGATTTTCAAAATTTTGTTAACGCGCAAGAAACTAATCTTTAACAAAAAAATCAATTTCATTACTCTCGCAAAGCGTATACGGTTTTACGTTCAGTTAAACGGGCTTAAAAATCGCTCGTAAAGATGCGAGCTGAAGGAGTACTATGAGAGAACGACAAAAGTTCATTCATTAAACTCGTTAAGTTGCACAAATTTCCACGGGTAATTGGCGCGCAACTCGAAGTTTAACGATAAAAAATCCGAAGCTTCTTTGCCTTGTTAAAGTGATGTGTAATCTTCAACAATAACAATTTTGGCTTCACGTTTACGAGTCACAAACCCTTTTCGCGCTCTTTGCTTATCTCTCGCGAGGAATTGAATTTGATGACGCTATAAAATAGTAATAGCTCTCTATGCCGATTTGCACTCTCCTTTTCGAACACGACGTATGTGGGCCTTGTTCGGTTCTTTCTGCGTATTTTCTTTTTTTCTGCCGAGTTTTTTCTTTGCTCGTAAAGATTTTACTATTTTTGTCGAGAATCGTAGTTGTGTGGCAATTTTGTGCACTTTCATATTCTTCATTTACGTCATTTCAACGGTCTTGGTTATGACGCTACTTCAGAACACTGGTGCAGTATAATGTGTCGACAGAAGGTTTTTTATAGAGCCTTCAAATGTAGCTTTCAAAATTCTGTAATTATGTTTATTCCCTATTATTTTATTTCGACGGCTCGGGTTGAATTTAGTTTTTCCTTTACGACTGAAAAAACATTCCAATTTTTTTTCGGCTTTGTTAGCACACTACAGACGGTCTGTTTTCTTCATGATTTTCTTTGTCGCGTTTTTTCCGTCTTTCCTCCTTTATGTCGAAAAAAAACATCTGCACGCGGTTCTGGTCTGCAAGCCTGCAAGTACAGCTCAAGACGCGATTGTCCCATTTCGATTAAAGCCGTATACAAAGAAGACGCAATATGCTCTCTTGAAGAAAATGCTATAGAAAAAAGAAAAAAAAATTAAAAATGGGTAGGTCTAGACAAGGAGAGCAGCTGATAGTTGAATGGATAATGGAGATCGGCTGCTGTTTTTTTTCGGGTGTAGTCGAGGAGTATAGTCAAACATACCGAGTTACAGACAGCATGTCAGGTCAGAAGTCGTAAAACGCGTGTGAGAGAACCGCACGCCTCAAAGGTTCATTCACTCTGTACGAGTTCTCGCGTTTTTACGCGCGACATCTTTGTGACATCTTCCGCTCCTGGGCTTTTCCCGCGCGGGAAATCCGGGACCCTCGTTTCGAGACGACACTCAACATTTTACTACCGGGTGCTTAAATACTCCCATGCCGTCAGTCCAATTGTCGCGATCGTTAATGTCAATCAGAATTGCGAGCGCGAGATTTTCCGGAACTAGTCCCCTGTCTCTTTGTACATCCGAGGGGTTGGATTCATTGGGTAACCATAAAATTTAAAATTTTTATAGCCGGATAAAGTTACCTCTCGTTATAGGCAATTAATTATACGGGTAGATGTGGAACGATGGAAGCAGAATTTTGTTATATGTCGGTATAGCACGATGAAATGCAATAGGCGTAGACAGCGTGGAAACACTGGTTTTCGCAGAAAAGAGATGAAAATTTGTTTTGTTTCTTTGTAACGATGGACTTACATCCTCGTATAATTATTCAAATACCGGCTAGCCCATAAAAGCGTAATAAAAATTATGAACGCGTATTTCATAACCTCAGTTTTCCCACGAGTCAATGGGAGACAAAAGGAAAATTTTCGTAAATTTAAAAGTCTAAAAACACTTTCCATTTCGAGCCAGCGAACAAAAACGATATAATATCTGGTCAACTTGTAGCTATGTAAGCCACCAGCGCGTGAATTCGTGTCCACGCACCAGAGAACCGCTCATTTTTTTTCATGCGACGCTCGACAAAGGAAGGCCATGGCGTATCTTTCTCTCCCCCTCTGTATCGCTCGGCTATGGCGAGGAGCATCCACGCATCCCGCGCCTTCCAGTTGCCCGCAGGCGAGCCGCGGCAAGCCAAGGACGGGTCTCTAAGAAAGCAGCCACAGAGAGAAAGAAGAGCGCGCTCGCGCATAAAGGAAAAGTCCCTCGTAATGTTTGGAAGCCGAGAGCACTGCATTGTCACAGATGATGCCGCACCGTGCGCAGACTGCCGGCAAAATTGTACGAGGAAAGCGGAGAGTTGGTGTCTACAGGGGGGAGAAAGTGCTGCATGCGTACAGCCAACGCGCTTTGTACGACAAAGAAAATCTTCCCGTTTGCGCGCCCCTTCGACTGCTCCGCAGCCTTTTATGTCACGCACTGTACAATTTACCTCCTTGCAGATATACGTGTGTTTAAAGGTTCGGCTTTCCCGGCACTAGCTTTCCTCTAGCAGAATAAACCTACGGCACCTTTGATTTTTCTACTTAAAAATCATTCTTTTATCAGCAAGTTGGTCTCATTGTCGAGATCTTCTTTCTCCTTTACTTTTACCAGCTGTCCCTCGAGATGCTCGCTTTCTTCCGCCTATTGCGCGTTTCCTCACTGTGCAACGCGCTATAAACATAAGGCAATAATAACCGGGAGACAGACAGGTTTCAGTAAAGACGTTGAGCACACGCAGGTTTACCCGCGAGATAAGTGACTCGAGACGAGGGTGGTCTCTATCGAGAAAACAGATGGTAGACGCAAGTGCCGAGAGCATATCGTCGACGCGAGCGCAGCGCTCTTGCGAGTCCCGTCAAATGCACCTATATATGTATATAACAAAACCGAAAAAGACTAGGAAGTTGTGAGGCTTCTTCTAACCTGTTCCGTACATTTGGAAACTCCAAGCTTGGAATTCACGCCCACACGTTCGAAAGCACACGTGCGCGAGCACGAGACAATACCGCGCGCACACTTGTATAGAGTTTCTCACGCAGTCTCGCTCCGACGGCACACGTGTTCGCGCGAGCGCGGCCAGGTATTTGCTTTCTCATTCCCTCTCTTTCTCTTTCTTTCCTTTTGGTCACGGAGGATTTTAGAATAGCGCCATATGGTTGCGACCGTTGCGCGCCCGGAGTTCGCGAAGGTGCGAGAGATAAAGGACGCAGCGCGGAGACGATTCCCGCTCGAGGACCGGCCCGGGAGGCAGCGGCGGCGGCATATGGCCTGTGCGATAATACGAGAGGCAACGGCAGCAGCCAGCGCCGGATTTGTTTCGACTGCCGTAGGGAGAGAAATGCAAACTCTAGAGGGAACGATCCTCTCCGAAAAATACCGATAGTCGTTATCGTCCACATCTAATGTCCTGACCTGCGTTTCTGCCTTGTCACTCAACTCGTAGCACAATGTTTAACGTCTTCTGTTTATTCTTGAGATAAATCCAAATGCCGAAGATTTCGAAAATTGACTGGTTACAGCGAAAACTTATCTGAAGTAACCTAGATGTTTTGAGTCTTAAGTTAATTGCGGAGATACCACGCGTGCTCTGTATTTTTCCAATTTCAAATCTATTTTCGCTATGTTTTTATCAACCTATCGTTGATACTCTGTAAAGTTGAATTAGTGAAAAATCCACTAAAGATTAGTTAAAATTACTCCACCGAAACATTAGTGAATATTCACTAATTCTTAGTAGAAATATCCACTACTCAAAATAGTGAAACTCCTCTTTTTTAATTAGTGGATAGTTCTATGTATTTCCACTAAGAATTAGTTAATATTTACTATATCATTAGTGAATAATCACTATTGTTCCGGTGGAGCAATTTTAACGAATCTTTAGTGGATTTTTCACTAATTCAACTTTAGAGAGTAAGTTTAATGCTAATTTCAAAGTCTCTTTTAAACAAATTGACCGGTAGGTTTAGTAACGCGGAGCATTAAGGCCTATCATACATAAGACTTTCAAGATGCATCTTTAGCCTCTTCTCCCGGTGTGCGCCTCGTACATCCGAATTTCGCGCAGCACACCTGCCGGACTGTCTCGCATAAAAAAAGCTACACGAGGGAGGACTGCCTCGCGCAGCCGCGAATCAACTCTTCGGTAAGAGGGGAAAAGAGGGAAGCTATAGAAGACAAAAAATCAGTTGTTAATAGCTCGGGGAACGGCTCTGCGCCGAGAAGGCAACGGTTAAGAAAACGTCGACGAGGACGAAGAAGGAGAAGCAATCCGTACGCACGAGAGCAGGGTGCGTGCGGACGAGAGAAAAGAGATCTTCGATGGCGATCCATACGATGCACACACCTGTCATGCACCGTCGGCCAAATAAAAAGCCAAAGCTGGGGAGAGACAAGCCTACGAGAGCGAACTCGAAGCGCACGAGAGGCAAATATTTTAGAAGCGTGCCAGGTGAAGGAATGCTGCGCGCAATTGAATTGTGAAGTATTTTTTTTTTGTACTTCGAGCATATTGAGATAGGACTCTTTTCCGAAAACTCTGGTCAAGCCTTAAAAAATTTTACTAGACGCTTTGATGGATAAAGTCACCAACCTAGAGTCATTTTTATTTTGTTCGTTCGGATAAGTAGTGCCAACTTATAGCACTACATTTTATGATATCGATTAACCGAGTGAGGAAAAAAAACGAGGGAATACAGTGAAAATGGCTATCGGATAAGGAAGAAAGTACAAATGTTCATAGTCGTGGAAAAATTCTTGCATTTTTCTTTCTTTTGTTGTGGAAATTTTGCTACTTGGCCGTAATTTCTCTTTTTTTATTCACACGCAGGTTGTAGGACAAGTAAAAATGACCTACAGTTACATTTCCTACCTCACGCACGAGAAAAGGACCTAGTGTCAATGCATTCGTTCCTTAGACCTGCGTCAAGACACACGATTGTCGTTGAACCCCCATCGTATATAGCTACGCGCTTAAGATTGTGGTGCCGGAGAACTACAGTGCACGCCCATTCATAGTGATCTGTCGTTTACATTGCAAAACAGTTTTCTTTGTCCCCATTTACTGAATTCTGTGGGAATTTATAGCTTGGTTGTTATAAATGAGTTTTTTATTCGTGAAAAACGTTAAACTTGAAATGCAGAAAAAACACTATGGATTCTCATTACAATACTTCCCATAATTTTGAAAAAGAATTATAAAAAAAAATATTTTATTGTCAACAAAATAGCTAATGTTGTTTTATTTTTTTTCGTTTTAGATTATTGGCGTTCTCGAAAAACCTCTGATCCTCCCAAAAAATCGAGTTCCAATGTCGTTGATGAAACATCAAAGCAGCAACAACCGCAGCAACAAACGCTGGCACAGCCACAGGCCCAACCACAGGCCCAACCACAGGCCCAACCACAGGCACAACCACAGACACAACCACAGGCACAACCACAGCCTCAACCGCAGCCTCAACCTCAGTCTCAGCCAATAGCACAAGCACTGCCATCGTCACAATCACATACACAAACACAAGCTCAACCACTGACACAGGCATTACAGCCAAACATTATTGATAAAATGCAGCCCTTGTCAGATTAACTGTTACGTTTGTTTGCGAAAGCTTCCTAGAGTTTTTATAATTTCGATAATGTATATCGAAATAGATTCATATATCCCATCATCGTCTCATGCATATTTATTGCTCGATTGAAAAATCGTTTATTTGTATATACGCGACTAATCGCGTTTCATCCTAACTCATTTACGACAGTTAACATTTATACCCAAACCAAAATATCATTCTTTGTAAGCATTAACCTTGGTTAAAGAATTGTAATCCTTTGTAAATAATGTGATTAACGGGAGTTGAGGTATATCCTCATAGTAGGTCAAAAAAAGGATTATAAAAGTTTTTGGGGAGCACATTTCAGGTTTTCTTTCCAGAGATCTTTTTGAAAGTGTTTGTTAGATTTTTATTGAAAAGCTCTCTGGAAAGCGGTAGCTCCTTCGTTTGGTATATTAGGACAACTTTTTCTATTAATATTGCTTTGTTAAACACTATGCGTACTATTCTTATTAAGTACTATCTAAGGTATTCAAAATTATAAACATAGATTATATTATTCCACAAATTTAAAACACTTTAATAAAAATCAGTTATGTAGATAGAGCGCTAAAAAAATAGAATATTTCATCACATTATATGAATAGCTTCGATTTTAGCGAGATGACATCGCTTCGTCCTTTCGCTGAAATCGAAAGTTTAAATAAAGCGATAGGCAGATATCTATGTACACTTTCTTATTATAAGAAACACTTCAGCGACCTTCTGTGTTGATATTCGCCGGAAGCCTGAGTGTCGATTCCTTGTTGGAGCGATGAATGCAGCGCCTCCAAAGACTAATTAATGTACTTCAAAAAAATCGTGCACTTGCAATCGAGATTTTTCGGCAGCGGTGCAAGGTCCTACGTACATCATTACTATTAGATTTAAGAAAAACGCTCTAGTCAAATACTAGATTAGAACATGTTCAATAAAAAAAATATTAAATTTTTATATTAAATATTTTTACTTTATTAACACATTCTCCTTCCATTCTTCCTAATAGATCTGTAAATAAATTAAGATATTGTTTAAATTTGGCTTTCAATATTTTATTTGTAACTTCAAGATTCATTATTGCATTAAGTATACATTATATAAATATATATGTTATATGAATACTACTAATTGATCATTTGATATCAACTGAATAAAAATTGTTTAATTTTTTTACTTATAATTTGTATCGTCATTTATTAAAAACGTATATTTAAAAATAAAAGTTACAAAATATTCATTAATAGTTAATGCGCGATTGCTATTTGTCGCAAGAAATATTTTTACCAAATGACTTACCCTTTAACTGTTAATGTACGTGCATTTAACTGAATTTAAAGATATTCATTAACAGTTACATCGGCCCATTTAGTTCAAATATTTCTTCACTACAAAATTTCGGTTTAATTTTTTAATTTATTTCCAAGTTATATTTCGTTTTCTTTTCGTAATTGAAGTAATTCGTAAGTAAAAGTAATTTCGTAAGTTGAAAAATGGTATTAGTATACCAAAAATAATTAGCAAAAATCCAAAATTTAAAAAAAATTACCAACCAATGATATGTATGTTGTTTTTGTGTTTGGTTTTTATGTGTTGTTTTATGAAAAGCCATTACAATTGAATTAATTATAAGCAAAAAAAAATTCAATAATTTCTCTACCTTTAAGGTACGTTGAAATTGCAAAATATACAAAGCACTATGTTTTTTTTAAGTATTGATACTTTTTATTTTAACTTGACTGTCATTAAGGAGAGGCTTGCTAAATATAAGATCTAGAAAATTCTATTGTCCAGAATATTCGGGGAACTGATTTCAAAGAAATTTTGAAAATTGATTTTTGGTATTTAAGAAAGGAGTCCAACACCGATAATCTCATCCAATATGTAAGATATCAAATATCTAATTCATGTTATAATTTTGAAAATTAATGTCTCCTATCGGTCACTAATATTTGCGAATATTTGTACTACAAATATTAGTGACTAACTACTTTGAATTATAAGCAATCAATAAGTAGTATTTCGCAAAATCTTTCATTATGATAAAGATTTTTTCAGACATTATTTATTAGCTTTTTACGCCATTTTTTTAATATTACTTCCTGCGGATTTAATCTTTCATATAAAAATCATATTCGAGAACTATCGTTTTATCGAATATCCAATTTTCAATAACAAAAGACGAACAGAGGCACGCGTAGCGCGCCATTGAACGCTAGTATTGTCTAACTTGTAGCGGCCGGAATTAAAGTAATTTTCGTCAAGTTTCATTTTATTTGTCTGTGGATTTGTATTACAAATATTTGAAAAATTGAAATGACCTCACAAAAACTAATAATAATGCGTACTATTCTATTAAACGCTGCAGCATGATAGTTGAAATATTTAAAAAAACTTATCTTTACCAACATTAAAACGTACATTCTTTCATTTGGATTTCAAACATCTTAGGAAATGATTACCTTGCCGATAAGTTTAATAAGATATTTTAGGTTAAAATGCTGGTAAATTTCGAAATAAATATTCAAATTACAATTAAAAGTTATTTTTTTATTTAAAAAAACAAAACGCAGTAACCTAAAACAATTATTTCTTACAAATTAATTTTAGAATGCTTATTTTCAAAAACTTATTATACAAATGTTTTTGCTATGATGAACTAGTATGTATCATAAAAGAACTTAATGTCACATATGTCGTTTCAAAAAAATTTTCTATTTTTGTTAAAACGAACAAAAATAACTCATTGCTAACTCTTATTTCTAAAATTATCCTGAATTGAAGTTAATAAAGTTATAACCGTGCATAGGTCAAATAAAATTACAGATAAATATATAAATTTTGCTTATAAAATGCTTAAAACACATAATTTTAATCTATATTTGAATTTACGCTTTTTTTCAAATTACTTATATACTATCATAGTTACCATTCTTCACGTTTAATACAGTAGTCATTATGTAGATAATTGGTCTGTAAGTAACTATCTTGTGCTTTTTAACAATTTCAATCAATATTTTTTATATTTGCGACAAAGGTTTATGAATTTAGCATAAACCAAGTTACTTTGACATGTAAATTAATATATGGTTTGATTTCTTTATTAATGCAACTATTAAATAACGAAAATTTTACGACATACTAAGCAAGTGTTATTTTCTATTTTGTGCATTTTATTACCATCATTTGTAATATTTGTTAGGAAATTGAGTATTTGTAACCTTCACCGTTCAATGGTAAAGGGCAAAATAGATTTCGAAGTCCTTGCCGCCAAAATTAGTCTTATCCTAGAAAAGGTAGGTGGCGACACGTTCCAGCCCTATAAAAAATTGAAGTTAATGTAGGGTTGCGGTGAATCGTCTAATAATAGTTAATCTCTCAATTACTAATTTATTTATCAGAAAAATATATAAATATAATTTTAATAATACATATAAATTATACACACACATATATATATGAGCAGTTCTCTGGTGAATCGAGAGGTCAAAAATTTTTTTTCTTTTAAAATCACCTAAATCACTTCGTAATCATCCCATATGTTACCCTGAATTTTTTCAGATTTTTTTCACTTCTAGTTTTTTAGTGGCAGAGGGTCAAAGTTGGTG
>JAWWEQ010041906.1:0-18011 GCA_035583055.1 Torymus tubicola | reverse complement strand
AAAATAGCTTAATAAAATCGTCGTCTTACGAAATAGTTTTTACTTTTGAAAATATTTGTTTTTATTATAGAAAATATTTGTTTTTATTATAAAAAATATGCTTTAAGAAGCTTCTAAAAGTTAATATAAAATTTGAAAATAATTAGATATTTTTGTAAAATTTTTACTTTGTCTATTCTCTCATTAAATCGGTCAAATGTTTTGTGCGCATGCGCATAGGACACGCTCGAACGGCGTGATCAGTCCTCCCGTCAAATCGCAAGGAGCTCCACGGGAATTCCGGTGGCGCTCTTGCGATTATGGCAATAGAGGCGTCACTCGGAAAACGCATGGAGGCATTGCGTTAAACACAAGAACATCTAGCAATATTTCCATGTGCTTCTTGTTTATTTTCCATTGCATCAATCCCTACGAATATTTCAAGCGTCCACGCGAATAAACCAAGCAAATTTCTTACGCAATTCGCATGATAGAACTCCATGCTATAATTCTAAGTTTTTTCTCTCCGTGTATTCACTTAATAACATCTTCACAAAGTTATCCATTCTGTTGTAATGAAGACATTCGGCTAAAACTATTTAACGTCTAAGGCATATATAGCTTAAGAGGTGCCACCAAAGTATTTCGGTATTTAGCTTATGCACGACGTAACCTCCACAATGCAAGCGTTTTAGTTAAATTTGCAAGAGATTCTAGCTGTTTCAATCTTTTTTTCTCAGTACAAGTTGAATGTTTCAGAGGACTCTGTGCTGGGCCTCCTGCTGTTCTATTTGCACGCGAACGACATTCAAAAACTCTTTGACAGTGTTGGAGGTATTTCAAATAAGTCTGGACTGATTACTATTATAGAAAACTCTGTATTTCAAATAAATAGCCAAAGACGGCAACATGCCTGAGAGAGCGTCCTTGTTGTTCAGCTGAGATGTCGCGACCGCGTGCAGTCGACACCCATTTTATCTTAACAACAAGCAAGACAACGACTGCGTTTCGGCAAATAACATTGGCATAAAGTCATACTCTGTTTTGAAGACTTACAAACAAACGTAGGAGTACCGTGGGATCAAATTTAGGAGGTAATCTTCAAGTTATTTACACGGCGAGAAATGTCTAGAGATTATTGGGTGACATCTTGTCACGTTCATTGCAGAAGAGTTGTGCATGCTTTATTCGCGTATAGCTGCTTGGGATATTTGCTAAAATTTATATAACAAAATAAAATCAAAACGGAAATTAGAAACATTTACAGATGTTTTTGTGTTTAATGAGAACGTCGCACTATGTGTTATTGGCGAAATATTTATAAAAAAAATCAAATATTGTGAGAACGAAAAAAGATATGGAGCTGCGGTAATCGAGATTTTAGAGGTATAGGGATCCCCTTTAAAGGAAAACTATTAATTAAGAGCTGTATAGTAGGCGAGGTCATTAAATAATCATTTAAATTACAAATTTTTTCATTTTTTGTTCATTTTTCGCAGATAAAACTTTTGAAATCATTCAGACTTAAACACAAATTATTTTTTCAAAAAAGTAGAAGAAAAGAAACAAAAAGTAAATGCAATTTCACGTGAGAAAAAATGTTTTTGGTTACTTTTTTCGCGGAGTTATAATAACTTTAAGCAACTAAATTGTTTCGTTTTGAGCTTGGACTATAGTAAGTCCATTAATTTATCCTAGATGAAATATATATGGGATATTTCAGGTGAAATCAGCAGCTCAAAATTTTAAAATCGCTCAAAATTTTTTTTTACACTGAGTTTTTTATGAAATAAAAAAAACATTTCCGTATATTTTTAGACCAATATTTTAAAAAGTTATTACGCATCGAAAATTGTTATTTTTTGCAATTTTTTGTGAAAACTCAACTTCTGCCACTTTTTACTCAAAATTCTGAAACTTTTTGTATAGCACATTGATTGAAAAAAAGTTTGCATTTTACTTGTAGAATGTAGCCATATTCATTTTATGACCCTATTTGAAATTCTCTGATTGGCTATCTTTATATATATACGTACCTATATCGCTTATTTCTGAGAACATCACCCTGTATATTGCTGTTATTTCTGGGACGTTCCAGAACTAAATTGTGGTATATAACCCCTATTTCTGGGACTTTTCTAGAGTCCCGGCTTCGAGAGTTCTGCCACATGAGGGGTATTATTTCTTTAGTCAAGCGTCCAACTCTGAGCATAAGGTTCCGAGTTCCCGGAAATAATGGATAAAGGTCTTTATATATATATTACATCTAGGTCAAATTAATGGACTTACTATAGTCCAAGGTCAAAACGTAACAGTTTGATTGCTTAAAGTTACTATAACTCCGTGAAAAATTTTTTCTCAGGTTAAATTAAAGGTTTTCTACTCTACTTTTTCATAAAAATAATTTTTTTAAGTGTTAATGGTTTTAAAGGACTTATTTGCGAAGAATCAACAAAAAATGGAAAAATTGGTAATTTAAATCATTATTTAAGGGCCTCGCCTAATATACCACTTCTAATTAATAGTCTCCCTTTAAAGGGAAGACCTATATCTCTAAAATCCCGTTTACCGCAACTCCATATCTTTTCTCAAGATATTTGATTTTTTTACAAATACTTTGCCAATAACACATAGTGCCCCGTCCTGCGTTATTCGTATGAATCTTACTGACGAAGCAATCACAAGAGCGTACCATGGAATAATTCTGAGAGTTCCTTTATGATTTTTTTCTCTGTCTCCAGCTGCTAAAAACGTTTTTTTAGCCGACGAGATCTGGCGTTTGTCGAAATCTCAATAAAGAACAAACTTCTTTATTCTTAAATATACTGTTAATAAGGATGATAAAATTACGAGATATTACTTGACTGAACACTTTCTTGGAACTTGACTTCGGAGCGCTACCGCGCTCTTTGATATTTTACGTTAATCATGTTATTGATAAAATAAATCGTGTCTTGTACAAATTTGTGTATATGTGTGTACTTATATTATTATATTTTAATAACTTATGACATTACAAAGAAATAGTAAACCCACTTTAAAATCTCGATAACCCCCTTAAGGCACTGATATTTTCTCATCTTGATTACTGAACTCCCTTAAGGCACTGATATTTTCTCATCTTGATTACTGATGTGATGTATTCTACTTGACGTTACAAACGAACAGAAAATTAAACTTCAGAGACTCAAGTGAAAATCAGTAAATCTTTATGAAATTTTGTAAAGAGATAGCTCTTTTATACTTCTGGAGTCCTATAGTTGGCTAAATAAAAATGTTCATAAGATTTAAAGATATTTGAAATATAATTTTTTAAAACTTTTTTAATCTCATTTTCTTGAAAACGATTAGATAAATCCACTTCATATAAGTTTTATTGCTCATGTTAAGAAAAAAGTTATATATACGAAATTTCATTAAGATTGCCTAATTACTTTTGAAGATTTCATTTTTAAAATTTTGGAATTTTAGTCTTCAGTAAGTGTTATAAGTGGTATATTCTTATATTATATTTTTCATAAATTATTAATTTATTAATAATAATTTTAAAAATAATTTTAACGTAAATAATTTATATTCTTAGTAGCACAATGAATTAAATTTGTGGAAGCTAAAAGCCAATGATTTGGTAGCGGTTATTTAAATGATTTTTAAAGGTTGAAATATTTTTTCATGATATTTTTTGTAGATAATGAATTTGTAAATTCAAATATCAAACTACCTGCATTATGCTATATATTCCGCCCACAAAACATCGAATATTGACACTTTTCATCAACTTCCAAAATTAAAAATTTTATCATGGGCTTACAACTGATGTACTTTATATAAATTCACCTCGATTGTACTAATAATTTGTTTCAATTAATACATGCCTACACAATTAAAATGTTTTTATACCATTTAAACCACATTATTTTACATACGTCTTGCACATTAATTAAAAAAAAACTAATGATAAATTGATTTTCTAAATAGTTTTTATAATGTTCTAAGTAGTTATAATTAAATTATCTTACGCAACTAAAGCAAACACTCCAAGAGCTTGGTATACTATCATAACATACATAACGTCGTGGGCAACCATGCAAAAACAAGAAGTAGACATCCCCACCACATAGACCGAGTAATAATAACCGTAATATTCGAAAGGATCAAATGGAAATTCTGCATTCATTACTAAAATTTTTGGCCGTGATTCATTCAACGGCATAACTATGTCCAGAATGGTAGGGAGGAGTGTTATCTGCATATATCCTGCGCAACTAAGAAGTATAACACCTAAAATGAATTATACAAATCTAGTTTCGTGTAAAATTTTGTAAATAAATAATGCAATGGAACTATATGAGATATACCACTAAATATAAAGCCTGCTACTGATCCCTGCCTGGCAAAGTCATGCGCTATGAGTTTTTCTTTTGGGTCCTTTAAACTTGCCCAATGTTCTGCTATCATTACGAATAACATTTTAAACTGTAAATAACATTAATTTAATAAAAAATCAAAATCAAAGTTTTAATATTTCATTTAGATACTTGTGCGATAAAAATAATTCTGACAGCTGAGTGTGCTTGTCGCCTAAATTTTTTACTTAAAAAAACAATCAGAGCATTGTGTGTGTGAATTCCCGTTAAGTAAAATAAAGATTTATGTTGAAATTATGAATACCTTCTTTTCTTTGATAAGCGGAATACTGTACTTTAACAAGCATCCTAAAATGTAACACATCCCTGCGAGATTTTCACAGCATTGCCCAAATCTTTTCTCTTCGCCTACACATCTCTTTTTAATGGCTAATACCTACATAATCAATCCAGAATTTTAGCCAACACTCACGTTTTATGCTTAGTACAGCGAGTGCATAAACTACTACTCACGTGGGGCATTCCAATGATCGTGAAAGACACGACCGGTATACCGATTCGGAGACACGTTCGAAGTATAACCCCTTGGTATGGCCACAAGCCCATCCGTGACTGTACAGTCCTCGTCAGTCTCAGCTCCTTATTACTCTCGTAGAAATAGTCCACCTCCTTTGGAGTCATCTTGTGCTTAGGCTCCGCAGTGACATCATCTTGAAAACCGTCCTCATTCATGACTATTTAACTTGGTTCTTGCTTACCTGAAAAATTAGTTTTGTAGTGATTACGCAGACGGAAAATTTTGTCTTGAGTGAAGCTTTGACGCTTTCCGTCTGTGTACACGCGAAGTGCGTAACGGTTGTCTTGTATCACCTTTTGCCGTAGCTCTGGCGTATTTAATAATATACTACGGTGAACTTTGTTTGAGATAGTTATAAACTTTACTGTTAGTGACATGTAGAAACTTTGATTTTAAACTCAAATTACGAAAAAAATTATACTAAAGTTTTGTCAACTTTTATGAATAAGTAATGTGATAGAATGCATTATGGACAAAAGATAATAGGATGCAAAAGGAAAGTTCCGTCGAGAGACTAATTTCGTTTTCATCGATTTTATTATTTAGTAGTGAATTCTTTAGGTTTAGAATGACAGGTCGTAGAAAAGATTCAGTTTTAAGTTTTTATTATATTTATAAAAATAAAGTTATATTTGATACTTTAACAGCTTTAAAACGTAGTATAAGGATCTTTAATCGTATACCTTAACTAATATATTTTAGCAACAACATTCGTACACATGTACATTGCCACCCGAGCCGAAGACGAGGTCTCACATACACGTGCAGAAACGCTGATCTAAAACTACGTAAAATTTCAAAAGGGAAACGTTATCTCCCATAATTTCGTTTTTACATGTTTTTCATGACTTTTTTTTTATTTGAAGATGACTCCAATTTTAAGAAAAATGTAAAAATTGAATTAATTATTATTTATTTAATCTTAAGTTTGATACAACTATAAGAAAAATATGGCGTGCACCCAGGGCTAGTGGGCCTTTTGATCTCGTGTTTGCAGAACTCGTCTTCGATTCGCAAAATACTCGTCTTCAGCTCGTGCTAGTTCGCCTTCGACATAATATAGCTTGAATCTTGAAACAAAGGCCCATTTAAAAAAAATTACGAGACACGTGTCCCATCATCTGTCATAAAGAAATGCCTCCTATAGTTTTAGCCAAATCCAGGACCTCTACTTATGTATCACGGACAGAAATTATTGGCTAGATGCAGCTCGTGTTAATTGCGACGCAAGCTCAAGATGAGGTCTAAGTTTTTCGTTTAACTATATGTGTGGCATACTACGTTATCTTACCTAACAGCTGAACTGAAAAAATTTGAAATATTAAAAATCACAATTAGCTCATTAATTTTCATAATATTGATTATTCATCCCTTTCCCTATTCTGTATACCGGAGAAAAATTTATTATTAAAATTATCAATACGAGTAATAAAAATATGTTTAAGCATTTTATGCCTTAAAAACTGTGTTTAGTTTGCCAATACTTTCTTTGTGAAAAAAAAACAAAAATAAGAATCTGATACACATTGTAATGTGACAACTTATAATATTACCTTTTACTATTGTTTTGCAGATTTATTTACAGTTGTTTTCATAGTTGTGAAATGTGCGTCGATGAAAGATTTTTTTTATAAAATCACTCTCGTTCTCTGTTATCAGTTGACAACCAAGCCGCGGAATTTCTTACAACTCTGACGATTCAATGATATCTCATGATTCCTTCGATAAACCGTAAGTAAATCGGAGATTATGATCACTGCACACCATTATGGTATGTTAACATATTAAATTGAAAATACATAAATGAATATAACAGTATCAAACACCGCGTTTTAATTATGGAAGTACCATCTTTACTTATGACTAGTCAAAGTACGTGCAATTTTTATTTATCGATTATTCACAAAATATTCTTGTCTCTATCGACAATGGACAGAAAAATAATAGATAGCTATATAGTCAAAATAACTAATTATTGATAGTATTGAAACGATTTTACCGTTCATATTCTCTATTAATGGAGATAAAGTAACTTAAAATATTTTTACTAAAATTTTCTCCGTTATCTGATCATATATTTGAAAGTCAATATTAAAAAAAGATGACTTACCAAAACGTAAACACAAATCATTGGTATTTTATTCGTTTATAGTACTGTTTCAGGCGATACAAACGAAAACAGTGATTTTTCCGTTTGATTCTGCCTCTCACTCCCGCTATAATAGCAAATCTCTTGTTAGCCATTTCTTAACTAAAAAACTAGCCTACGTTAATACCTTTCAAATACTCATAAACTATCTAATGTAAATTTATAAAAATACTGAATCTAGTATTATCTCTATTAAATGGCGAATAGAATCGAAAATTGTTTCATTAATAGATAGAAATGGCCAAGAAAAGTTTCTAGTTTTTGGGAATTATTGAGAAAACTAACTATTTATTAGGTAAATAATAAAATCGATTTTTACCAGGGATACTTCACAAAAAAATTTGTATACATTACTAATACCTAAAAATATTTATATTTTCAAATGAAACAATCGTTTTTATACTAATTGTGCTAATAGTTCTATTTATTATTTGCTAGATTATCTACGAATCCTAGCGAAAAAAATAGTGAAGGAAATTGACGAAAATAGTTATTTACTTTAAATTCTAATTTAAATTTTCTTGAGTTTTAAACAGTTTTAAACTATTTTATTTTTATATTAATATAGTTAATATAAAAATTATTATCAGTTTTCTTCAGTTATCAAAATTTGGATTATATTTACAGGATAATTACTGAAATATCATAAATCAAAGAACAGAATAAACAGGAATTTTCATTAGAACCCGTGTAATTAGTGAAAAATCTCTATTTTCGATTCAATAATGACCACTTTGTTGACTTGAACGTTTGACTTCCTTTTAAGTCAATCAAGTGGCCATAAAATTGGAAGTTGGAAATAAAAACATCATAAGTTGCTTCACAAGTGCATAAATATTATAAGATTTCGACTAGAATATCAAAATATTCTAGTCTAGAGTTATACACTGAATAAAAGTGTAATTTTTTCAAAATCTCTCCAACTTCCTGAGGTTAATTCTCAAATAAAATGCTCTTAAATATACGATGTAACAATCTCTTTACCGCAGTAAAATTATTATTTTATTTAATAAAATATTTTTACAATAATACTTTAGAATATTACACATTAATTTCTAGTATAATTTTTAAATTAGTACGTAAAACATTATTACATTTAATTACTATTAAGTATGTACAAATTACAAATATAAAATTAAATAATAGTATTTACAGTACTGTTGGTTTATACAAAAAATTAAAAAGTAATCAATGAAACACGACATAGATTGAAAATTAATTTCATAAATCTATATTTCTGTTTTAAGGCCTTTTTTTGAGTCATTAAATATAATAGAAATAAGTATTTTCTTTATCGAATCTTTTCAATAATAATTTAAATATTTGAATGCAATGGCAAACGAAGGTCTATGATTTTTTTCAGCTTATTTGCAAAATATCACGTATTACTGCAATCAATAACGTTTGTAACTTTTATTCTGAAAATTAAAAATGCTATTTAATTTCATAAGAAATAAATTTCTTGCCATCTTAACAAGGAGTTATAGACTCTTCTTCTTTGATTGGTTCCGGAAGCGAAAGTGATGTAGGTTCACCGGTGATGGAAATAACAGAAACTCTAGCACGTCTAACAGGAGCATCATTACCTTCTGGTTCATTCCACGATTGGATGTCTGCTTTACCAAAGATCACGAACACTAAATTAGTCACGAGATATATTCCTGCCGTAATGTAGAAAACAATACGCCACTGATTGACATTTGTCTGTAAAAATATTGAAAATTTGGTAAAAAAGGTTATATAAAACTACAATTTGTTGATTAAACATATATTACAATTCTATATAAAATATTCCAGGAACTGGTAGAATTTTAATTACAGATTATACAAATGAATACAAAGTTTTAAAAATTACTAGAAACAGATAAAACCAGTTTATCTTTAGCATTGGATCACTAAACGTTTAATTAAAGTATGATGTGATTTATCTGTATTGAAACTCCATATCAAACACAAAATAGTATCATAAATCACCAATCTGATAGCTAACATTTCTCAAGAATTTTTAAATAATAATTTATTTAATGACTTATAATACAAATTATTTATCTTGTGTACTTTTTATGATTATGCATTAAATTTGTTGCCTAATAATCATTCATAATGTTCGTTTACGTTACAACAACTTTAATTATTGTGCTTATAAGCTTTAATTTTGTAAATACTTCTAATTTATAGGGTAATTGTATTTTATCTTTGTAATGTGATGTTGATCGAAGATCTTAAAATGATTTGAATATTAGGATTTAATGATAAACAATAAGTAGAGCAGAGTAGTCATTAAGTTTTCATCACATAAGGCGCAAAGATTAATTAATATAATTTCAAATTTCTAAAAGAAACGTAAACGTTAATTACATACTGAAAAAATTTTTGAGAAATATATGTTTTGATTTTCTGTATTGATGTAATAAGATAAATCAACTAGTATCCAATTATCCATTTAGGCTGAAGTAGTAAGATATAAATATGTTAAAACTTTACTGATACGATTAATTGCTAATTATTATAATTTTAAACAAAATAAAAGTCTGTTAATCAAATTATTATTAGAAAACATAATAATTAACATTTGAAAAAGACATGAGAACGTTTCTTTCCTTAGTTTTTACAAACATATTATTTAAAACTCTTGCCATTTATATGTCTGATGTAAAATAAATTGATTCAGAACATAAGTTTCAAAATAACCTGTTTTTACTACTTGTTTGTTTTTAACACCGAATTAGAGAAATTTTTATGATGAATATATTTTGTACTAAAGCAAAAATGATTATTTACATTATTGGAAAAACAATTACCTTTTCAGTGATGATGACACCGCAAATCAGTGGTGCTACAATACCAAAGATGTTTGCAGAACCATTTGTTACAGCCATCATAGGGCCGGCAAAATTGGGACTTAAATCTATGTGGTTGATTTGAAAACCACAAGTAATACCAGAATTAAATCCTACTGCTACAGTTAGAATAGCTATGACAACAGTATTATTGGACGTGTTGGTAAGGCACAGTACGATCATGGCAATTGCTGGAATCCAAAGGCCAATACTGTTACTAACTTTGCGTACTAACACAACAGATGCGCCCTTTTTTATAGCAAAATCTGATATATAACTTATAGGGAATCCCAAAAGCCACATAGCTATGTAAGGTAAAGCTGAGTAGCCACCACTCTGCATTAAAATACAGATAAATATTATAAAAAGCAGTGATTTTGGTATTTTATTGTAAAAATAAAGTAAAGTATACATGCGGAATAAATTTGAGATGGTTCTATGAAAACTCATGAGTTAATTGACTAGCCACAAATAAAAATTAAAATTATGTTATAATATTTATAAAATTCAGTTTTTAAATGTAACAGAGTTAAGTAGTGAACTGCGAAAAATATGATTTAATTTTTTAGAAGAAACGATAAACGTGACATGTAGTGACGTATAACTATTAAATCAACTTAACCTTCACTATACTTCTACATCCATATTCATATTTCATTAATTGATATTTTATAAATTTGTGAGTCTTTACATATTTTGATGAGATTATTACAAAGTTTAATATTTGAAATTTAACTTTTCTCAATTTCCTCTGTATTCGACTCGTATACTTATTTTTCAAGTTTCTGCTCAAAACATATGATTCTATAGATATGTACATATGAAAGTATACATTTTCAAGAATTTTTTCACACTAAAATATTACTAAAAAATTTATCAAGATCTGAGGAATAATTCATACTCTTTTTCTAAGTGTCAGCATTGAATTTTATTTTCATAGAACCACTTTAAAAATAATAATTACTAACCTTAGAGATATCAAAATTGAGAATCTCTTTCATATAAGTAGGCATCATTGTAAGTAGTGTGTAAAATCCCCAATTATGACCACAATGAACAATTGTCAAGGCCCACATTGGCGGTGAAGTAAGTATTGCTTTCCACGGAATTTTTAAAGGCTGAAAATGAAATAATAGATTGATTATTCTTTTCAAAAATAAATAATGAATTAATTCAAAAAATTTAAAAAGAATTATCAAAGGCCACATAGTTCAAAATTTTAATAATTTATCGTTCTGATTGTTAGTGAAAAAGTAGTATCGTAATTTTATTTTTAATTTTTGTACTTACTGTAGTATCAGAAGTTTTATCCAAATTTCCAAAGCTGTTATTAATGTAGTGCGCTTCTTTGGGACATATTTTTGGATGATCAGATGGGCGATCCGAACCCAAAAAGAAAAATAAAAGACTCCATGCAATACCAATAGCACCAAAAATATAAAATATACTAGGCCATCCAATACTACTAGCAAGAACTCCAGAAATAGACATTGCTACTACGGTACCTAACTGAGGTCCGTTCATTACAAATGAACCTGTCAATATATCGAATAATAATTTATACAATAATATTAAAAGACTTGGAATGATTTAGACAATTAAAGTTGTACCTTACAGATTATTTTATGAAAAAAAAAAAAATCGACTTACCGAGTCGAGCTCTTTCCAAAGGTGGTACCCATCGAGATAATAAAGTTTGTACACAAGGCAACAAACAACCCTGAGCCAAACCCATTGCAACTCTGCAGCAAATTACAGGAATGTAACCCAAATTCGCCAAAAACTGTGTGAGCATATTTAACACTGAACTGATGAAAATACCACAAGCTAACAATTTCTGCGCACTTTTCGAATTAGCTAAATGACCACTTGGTATTTGAGTGATTACGTAACCCCAGAAAAATGAACTAAGAATCATGGTACTCGTATCTGTGTTCCAATCATATATCTATAAAATATATTAAATAAATTTTTTCTAATAAATTTAACAAGCTTTTTAATTTGTGCTTTCTCATAATATCATTTTACACCATAGTTATCTTGGAAAAACCTTTTTGATTTCATTGAAAAAATGATCTTGTTGTTTTTATATTTAAGATCCAAAAAATTTTAGTTTTCATTATAAAATAAAATCATTAATATTAATCCATTAATATTAACAGCTAAATAATTTTCCTGTTTTCTTCTTAATAATTGAATTGAACTATCTAAATTTTTTACGCATTTATATAGTCATCGTGTTTATGTAATTAAAATTTTCCTTTTTAACGTATTTAAATTAATCGTATATTCTTATAAGTTGTTTATCTTATGATAAACAAATTAGCAAGATTGAATTGAATTTAAGATTAAATGCAATTTTTGATGACATAATATTATAGTACTTGTCATTAAAGCTATTATTTTTAACTGAAATAATATATTACATTACAAAATTTTGCTAAGTTGAAAAAAAATTTTTAAATAAAACAATTCTAATATGTTAAGGTAGATAATTGTTTTCAATCATGATTAGTTTTCGCAAGAATTTTTTGCAGCTTCAATCAATCAACATCAGTCGATAACAAATTTTTATTTCCTCTATCGGCTTAATAATATTAGCTGATAGCTCAATAGTAAATTTCTCTACGCATTATCTATTATAATACCATGTGCGCAACATCATTTGAATACATACCGGAAAATCAGGACTGCCTTCTTCCTTAGAAGTCATGGCGACGATGCCCACGGACATACAAACCCGCAATGAATATGCTATTGCCATTCCCAGAAACAGCAGCAGAGCTTGCACGTGTCTGTAACCCAATTTACCTATGGCGTCCAAATAATTTGATGATATTAATAGTATACTTTCCTCGCAAATAGTAACAACTACCAATAGATATTTTAAAAATATATGTGATTATGAAATTTATAACAGATATAGTTGAAATTCGCTTGATTTAGTTAAATGTATGTATATGATCATTTCAAAGTCAATCGTTGTACAAGAAATACAATAATTAATAGATGCATCAATCTACCGCGTAAACATGTAACAGTACAGTAAACATGTACTGCAGCATCAATCTACCGCGCGAACGCGAATCAGTTACACTGCCATAGATTTAACGTATTCCTTATTCTTTCTACACTTTTCACAATTTTTTAACTAACAAACTAAAAATATTTCGTATTACTTATTATGTGATCACTGGTACTACATCCATAAGATATGGTAAGAGAGATTTTCAGCACATTTATTATATTTACACAAAGTTATAATTTTTTTAATTTATTGGAAATAAATAGATTTTATATTTTTTACCTCATGGTACGTTTGAAGTAATGAATATTAAAGATTTGGTAAAAAATACCAAATTTAAAAATTTTTATGATGCTGTACTTTTTAAACAGTTAAAACAATTTTTATTATTTTATGGTAATATTTTATTTTAATGTCAACACTTGACTTAAAAAGCCTCATATACATTTATCACGTCAATTAATTAAAAATTTAACGATATATAATTTTTTTTATAAAATATATTATTTAAATGAAATCAAAATTACTCGATATGGCATGATGTTCCTCTTTAATAATCATTTTTGTTTTCAGTCTCACAAATTCACTTTAACTATAAACAATCTAATGTTCTTTTCCAGACGTCTACTCGACGAACGCAAACATGATTCTCATGTTATTAATCAAAGGTAACAGAATCTTATTACAGTGTAATCGACAACGATTTATCGCGGATAACGCTATCTCAATCCAATATCCCGATGTATACATCATCATAAAATGTTATCAAAGTATCTATCAGTAACTATGTGTTCAATATTAACAGAGTTGATAATTGAAACTCACGCTAAAAAGTATAGCAAACAATTCAAATTGTTTTCTTTTTTGATTGAGGTAATTATTCAGATGACAAACGGACTAATGTTGTTTTAGATTATTTAAAACTTTAATTTCGACGTTTCAGAGATTGGGTTTCGCTTACTCCCCTCATCAGGGCTGTAACAGTATATAATTTTTTGACAACACACATATAAATAAATAAAATAATGAAAAATACAAGCAAATCAAAAGAAACATCGAATACCGTTAAATTTAAATAATTACTATATAAACTGTCTAAATAATCATACAGCAGTATATAGTTATTTAAACTACGGATACAATTTGAATGATCTGCTTAATACTTTTTTTATGAAACATATGAATTTTCCTTTTGTCAAATGTTGTATAATGAATTCAATTATTTGTATAGTTCTGCGTGTTTATAAATGATTCATCTGATTTAATTAATAAAATTTTCGGTGCTCATATAATAAGGAAAATAATTAAAAAGACATTTAGTAAAAAAAATACTTTATATTTCTGTTTATAAATAAATTGTATCAAAACTAACAGTTATAAGAAATAATACAAAAAGTAAAATCTTCTTCTGAAAGAAAGTAACCACCTCGAATTCAGATATATTTGAATTTAAATTTGTCTTTGTTCTTTTATGATCTTGTTATCAAGAATTTCAGGTTGTAAATTTAAAATACTCTATAATCATTCTATATTCTCGTCGCACTTCTGATTCTCATCGTTTTTGGTGTTAATCTCAGCTTGTATTCTTGTATTGATATGTTTCAATGTTGTACCATAGGCTGCAGAAAGTGTAGATACTCGACAAGCTTGATTGCCATATCGCGAAGATGAATAATCACGATCTATCCATAGTTGCGTTTCAAATTGACCAAACAAAACAAATACAAGATTCGCAAGAAAGTTTATCGAAGCTGTTATGTAGAAAATAATTTGCCATTGTTTCGTATTCGACTACATTAAAAATAAAAAATAAAAAGAATTAGCGTCTTCATTCATTATTCTATTAAAGATAAATTTGTTGCCAACTTTGGTCGAGTTAGTCTTTTTAATAAGGAAAACTGTTAACATTATGTATCGCTTGTGGAATGTCATTAAGGCATGTAATATCGAAAATCGACTTTATTTTATTATTCAATAAATTAACATTCGAACGTTTGTTTGGAAAAATAATTCTGCCAGGCCCTCTGTATATATAAATTCTGGGCTCAGAAAATTTTTTGTGAGATTTTATTAATATTTCCCTGAGATACGCCCGGTCTAATATTAGATAAAAATTCGAAAATACAAATTCTTATTTGCCGACATTGTGGGTTTTGTTTTGCAAAGAATATTCTGAAGTGTAAAGAACATTCCTGGGAAGCCTTTCTCAACTGTCGCCGTTCTCAGAAGCGAAGCGCGATGCGAAGTCACTATATGGGGTGAGGAGCGGGTGTGTGGTTGCCACCTGTGCCGGTGCACCGCTAATTGAAGGGAATGCTGCGCACGGGCAATCGGCCAGCGGACCAATCAACGCAAGAAGGCGACCTACGCGATCACGTGCATTTTGGAGCACCGACGCCGCTGCGTAAGGGGGAGAAGGCGCGGTCCGGCTATGACGGCTATAGTCTCAAGCGAGAGCAAGACTCTTAGTGGTGACGCTCTGTGTTCTTCGCACCTCGCAAATTACCGAACCGTGGCTTTTTTGTAACCCTGCTTGTACTTTTTCAGGCAAATTGTTACTTATTTTTGTTATTTAATTGGAGAACTTTTCATGGCGCCCATATACACACTACAGTTTAATTAAATAAGTTCTGAATAGATTTATGAAAAAAGTAGATCTGGAAGGCGCTCCGTACATATAATTACTATGCTAAAAAATTTTTTTAATTATTCTACTAGTGTTTGCAAAAAATATAGATATTCTTGAACTATGTCGGTATTTCACCTTAAACAAAAATTGTATTACGAACAATTTTCCTAAAAAAAGAAACTAACTCTACCGATATCGGTCACGAATTTATCCTCAAAAAATGTAATGTATTTCATATAGAATACTTTTATGTTCTTCAAAATTTATTTACCGTATCAGTTACTACAAAGCCACGAATGATGGGAGCAAAAAGACTAAATACATTGCCAATAGTGTTTGAAAGTGAAATTGTGACTGCAGTAAAATTTTTATTAAGATCCAGATGATTTGCTTGGTGACCACAGTTAACACCCGCATTAAAAGCTATTATTATCACTAACATTGTTATTACAACAACTTCATTTGAAGATTCAATAGTATTTAAAATTATCATAGCTAACGCTGGACAGCACATAGCTATAGTATTATTTGTTTTTCGAATTACTGCCTTTGAAAATCTGTTTTGAAAAACAATGGTCGACAACCACCAAATTAATAAACTCAATATCCACATTACTGAGTATGGAAGTGCAGAAAAATAACCGACCTAAAATAATAGATTAAATAATACTATTAAATAAAAGATTAGAAAACATTCGAAAGCTACGTATTTTAAATCAAAAGTAAGATTGATTTACACACCTGTTGAATATCAAACTCAAAAATGCCTCTTAAATAACATGGTAATGCTGTAAGAAACATGAAAAAATTCTCCAAGGAATATCTTGCACCTACAATTATTATACATTCTTATAGAATTTTGATAAATTTAAGAATTTAAATATCTAAATATAAATTATCAAGTATATGATAAATTTACTCTCATCTCTGGTGTTTCCATTTCGAAACGATATTTAGAGGATTCTAAAACTATAAAATAAAGTAGGATTCCCCAAAGTATGCTGGCACTACCAAACACATAAAATATACTTTGCCAACCCCAATTTGATCCTGCAAGAAGGCCTGAGAGTGACATTGCAAGTACTATGCCAATTTGAGATCCACTAAATATCAAAGGTCCTATAAACTTAAATAAAATAAGCTTTTAATTTATCTTACTATTGTTGTAAAATAATACTAGTATTTATATCGCTAGAAATAAAAAAAATACTGTATTACCTAATCGAGCTCTTGGTGAAAATGACACCCACTTTCCAAGAAGACCATGAATACATGGTGTTATACATCCTTGAAACAAACCTTCCATCACTCTAAAAATAACAAGAGCCAACCAACTAACTTCAGCAATAGTAGGAGTCAGTATGTGCAAACAACCACTAGTTATGAGGCCAAAACAAAGGAGCTTTTTAGCACTGTATGCGTTAGCAACATAACCACATGGCATTTGTGTTATTAAAATGCCCAAACATAAAGATCCAAGAATAAGTGACTTTTCAGTTGAATCCCAAACGAACGTCTACAATAAATAATTTAGAAGAATTATTTTGATATAAAGATGAATTTCTGATTGAGTCGATAAAGTAGAAATTTATTATTTTATATGTTTACCATCTGTAAGCACATAATTATCTGAATCATAGAATTAGATAATTTAATTTAATTACGAAATATCATAATAACACTAGTTTTCAATACATGCATCATTATAAACGTAGAGAACCGAATTGTATGAATCTCAGTGTTATTTCACGTACCTTGGTTTTTATCTGAGCTGATTCGTCAATTGTTGTCATTGCAACAATAGCCACTGACATGCTAGTATGCATTCCGTATAAAAAAATTACACTCAAAAATATACAACATATTTGCATATGCTGCCTGTTAAATCTTTCTGTAAAATAGAATACAAGATGTGTACTTGATAAAATATTATATACAAAAAACTATTTATATTAAATTAAGTATTTCAAAATTTTGATAGTTACTTAATTCACTAAATAATTTTGCTACGTTGCACTTCATTTTACACACAGTTCACAAGTATTCATATAATCTAAGGAGAATAGTCTCTAGTTTTGATCTAGACCGTTATAAATATGCGGAGAACTTTATACTAACATTTTATCCAAAGAAAATGATATCATTAAATTTTAATCAAGAATAAGAATATCGATAACGATAGCTTTAATCTTATAATTGCCAACTGCTTAAGGTACTCATCATTTATCGGCGTCTTAAAAATACTGCTAAAGAAATCAATTTTTATGCGAACTAACAATTTATTATTAAACATATAATTTCATTTAATTAAATTAAAACAGTACCTACATACTTAGCCTAATTACATAAGGGTAGTAACACTTAATTGATTACACAGGCCCACAAAAAAAAAGTGGTCGGTTCTTTTGACCAGACCAACTTTTTCCTACGTATTTTTCGATGCTG
>JAWWEQ010041885.1:0-18026 GCA_035583055.1 Torymus tubicola | reverse complement strand
AGCACATCAAAATACATAAGAATATGATAGTCAGTGCTCTGGGTTTGACCACTTTCTTTTTTTTTGTGTGGCTGTGTAATTAATTAATCTAAATCCTAACACAGAAAATAACTATATACTATTAATTTAAAATGTCTCTAAAAAAATTTCATTTGCCTTAACATGAAATGGCTTATTTAGTTTATTAAACGATATATATTTCGATTGTATAATATAATATAATTTATTATTTTTCTTCTATCATTTTTTTGCTCATTTAGTTTATCGGTTAATAAATCATTTCAATAAAAAATCACATACTGACCGTCCAAATTACTTTATACTATCTTAGCAAACAATGATAAAAATTGCTCTACATAATTAATTTCATTAAGACAAACTACATCTCAATTGAATTTTAGCGACTATACACTAGAACCCATAACGAATTATATCCATATCGCACGACCTAATTCGTATACGACAGTCTTCACATCGTTCAATTATATATAAGTTTTAAGATTTCCCCACGATAAAACCAAAACAACAACAACAAGTATATAAGGCCAACGTTATATATACGCAGAGACGATCGGGCAAAACCCGCGGCCGGCGGCGGAGACGAGAGAGCTGCTTGTTATTAAGACGCCTCATCGTCGCTCCCGCGCTTCATAGTCTACTCTACGCTACGAGCCGCAGCGTGCAACTATATCCTATACGCAACAACTCAGCATTTAAACCAGCGGCAGGCATCATACACATACAGCACTCTACCTACAATATGTATACGTATATATATATATATATATATGAACGTGACGGTACAGTAGCAGCAGCAGCAGCAGCAGAAGCGCGTGCTATCATCATCCACGCGGCGCGCTACGTCTGTGTATATACGGCCTTAACGTCGTCCGCCGTCGCGCGTGCGCTCGCTCGCTTGCTCGCGCGTATAATGCACAATGGCCGAGAGAGAGAGAGAGAGAGAGAGAGCTTGCGCGCGCGCGATAGACGATAATTCGCCTGCGTAAACAAGAATACGAGAGATAGCGCGACTGAGCGAGTGAGCTATATATATACATGTATGTATGTATATATAGTATAACATGGCCCGAACGTCCGCTTTTCTCTCTGTGATGCATCGCGACGTCATGCGGATGCCAGAGTGAGATGAGCGAAATGTTGCTGTATGTATACTATATATATGTGTGCGCAGACGAATCGAATCGATGCGCGAACCGGGGACGAACCCAATTAGCTTAATTACGATTTTCCTTATGTGCACGTGGGTATATGTATGTGTGTGAGAGTGAGTGGGAGGATATAATCGTTATATAGCTCTGCTGCGTGTGCGCTGCGATCGGTTTATCGCCGCTTGCGTTGTTACTACTGTCGGGGTGGTGAACGGATTGTGAATATTAGAGGGATTTAGGGATTGTCAATGTCTTTTTTTTGTATATATTGCTCTGTTAAATCGTATAGATATTATTTTGTTGATTATATTATGTGTTTCGTGATGATAATGTATAGAAACTAATATATAGTGATATATGTTTGCGCGTGTTTTTTAATTTTAGACGAATCGTGAAAAATGTTCGTTGAAAAAAAAAACAGAAATAAAAATATATGTGAAAAGCACATATAGGGCGAACCTGAAATTTCTCATATTAAAACGTTTTAGTGGCGGATATTCGGACGCGTAGTCTCTTTACAAATACCACGAATCGACTGTGGAGCAGATCATATATAGGAGGTAAAATTTTCGTCGAGCGCGATTTCGTTAGAATGAAAATTTTTCTCTAGTTCCAGGAAAGTAGCAATTAGCTCGAATGGAACGCTTTGCATTTTGCTATATGAAAGAATTTCTCTCATCGCAGCGAAAAGCTTCATTCTGGCAAATGCTGCGAGTTTTCGATTCTCGAAAAAAAAATGTTTTCGAAAAATTTACAGAGTTTTTCTATTTAATTTAAATTTATAAACTATTGTTGTGATAACTATTGTAGAGTTAATGAATTTTTTGATAGTTTAGCGATAAAATATATGCATTTTTCGAATCAAAGCATTTGAAGATATTTTTTATTTAAGGGTCAATAGAATAACTTGACGTCTGCAACGCTTGCGGACTTATTTTCTTTTTTTATTTTTTTTTATTGGAATTAGTCGACTCGACTTTTTCCCCAAACTCTGCAACAGTCGATGCTCACCGCGACTTTCGGAGAAACTCGCATCACGAGCGAGCCGACGGGCCGCACCCTCTAACCGTGGGGTGGGGACCCAGCGGTCCACGAGTGCGATTTAGTGCAGCCGATCTGCACTCTTTTTGCGCCGCCCGACTCTAACCAAGGAATTTTGCTGACTCCCAATTTTCGGAGCAACACTCGCCATCCGCGCTTCGCAACAGGCGAACCTACCTGGCATAGACGCCCTGGCAGGCTCTTTCTCTCGGAGAGGACCTTGCTCTGACTCCCGCCACAGCGACGTCGCCGCTATCGGCAAAAGGAGTCCCCGTATCCCTCGCCTAGAGTGGATACGTCCGCTTCAGGGCATAAAGGGTCGACTCCAAACTCTTTTGGAGTCGAAGGGGAAAGGGCGAGTGATTCTTCTCCACACGAGAATCTCGCACGTTTCTTTTCTTAAATTCTTTTATAATTTTTTTTTATAAATTACGCGCCGTAACCTTTTTTTATTGTATTAATCTTTTTTTATTTTTACGCTCTACCGTCGATTGATATAATTATTTATTATTTAAAAATAAATTATTCGTTATTTATTTTACCGAACCCTTTACCCACCTCCTCATGCTCTTCTCCAACCGACTGAGTTCACATCAAACTTGAAGTTATGTATTTTGTAATAAACAATATCTAGACTATAAATAATATACTATTATATTTTTAAGAAGTATATTTATTATTTCTTTGTATATATTTTAGAATTTGATTACATTTATCAAACTTTTCAAACGTTAATTTCATTATTGTTTAAAAATATTTAAAATATGCCTGCATTATATTGACAACAGCTGATGCGCATAGTATTACAATTACACGTAATTTTCTTAATCCATGTCTTCCGAGAGTTATACACGAGTATTTAATCACATTAGTAATACTCAATCGCTAAAGCGAGGAATGTTTTCGAAGATATATATTATACATCCTCATATTTTACATTTCCTAGTTATATATTATACCTAGTTATATATATACACATATTTTCGTATTATTCGTATTAATTTTGACTTCTAATTTCTTATCAACGTATTCCATAGGAATTTCCAATTTTCTCCAATAGCCATCTACAATCCCCCTTTTAAAATGGAATTCAACAGTATATACTTAAATTTATATATACACTGTAGCGAGCAAAAGTTAAAACCGCGCATTTCATAAATAGAATCGGTCCCAAACGGACTGGAGTACTGACACGCCATGGTTCCAACTCCTACCCAGTAGGCAGCGGCTAGCTTCGGTATCTTCGCTGTACACTGCGTCCGGGTAATCATGTAGGAACTCAAGGACAACGCCATTTGTCCAACCAAAGCCCGTCTGAGGCGCGTATTCACCTCCACCGCCGGTACAACCGCTACCACGTACGTCGTACTGTAAGAAAAGAATCGGAAGGTTTTAGATTTGGATGTTGCTGGGGGGGGGGGGGGGGGGCCTTTTAAAAGTGGAAAATTTTCAGGTTGAAAGTGTTCGTGGTGGTTTGAAGCTGGATTAAAGTACAGGTGAATTTTTCAAAATTCACGAAGCTATTTTTGGGATTTTACATTAAGTGCGGATAAAGTGGAGTTATTCTTTTGTATTATGCAAAAATTGTTATATTTTTATACTTGTAGCGCGTTTGGAAATATTTTTTTGAATATATATTCTTTATTTGGTAGTATGTATGTTGTAATCTACTTTTACTGCAATAATTTAATTTACTATTAAAATCTTATAACGAAGGTTCGGTATTTCAAAATTGTTTTATTTCATGTCAATATTTTAATAACTCGAATGTTATAGTTATTCGAGTAAAACAATTCAATATACAAATTTCTTATACTGTTGTACTGGAGTATGAATTAAATTTAACGTACACTTTTTGAACTTATTAATATATTCCTCAAAACTCGGAAAAAATCAATAAATCAACTTTCAAAACGCGCTTCCTATATACCGAAATTACGTTAAAACGCGCATTTCTATATAGCGTGTAAAATTAAACGGATTACTTCTGATATATAACGCGAATGAAAAGTGCCACGAGTGTGCGGAAGAGAAAGAGGGAGGGAGAGTGAGAGAGAGTGTGTGTGTGTCGAGTAGACTTGCCGCCCGTCCACTTTACCTTTTCGAACATGGCCCCATTGTGTTGGGCGAAGCCCGCGTAATTGCTCTGGAGCCAGAGCTCGGCGAGGCGCCGTGACAAATATTTCGCGGGTTGGTAATCTGTGTTGCGAAGTCCTTGAACTGCAATGGACATTAGAGGCGCCCAGGCGTTCGGGTAATCCCATTGCTGCCCGGTATTATCCAGAGAGGCTGGCATTCCACCTTAATAACAGTTGATTTTTACGTTTATATATGTATATGTGCGTCTGTATAGAATGTGTGTATGCGTTTGCCCGTAATGTTATATATATATATGGATAAAGTATTTTCTTTCGAGCTTTCGAAATTAATGGTCGTGACAACCTGCGTGATGGACAAATGGCTTTCTTTTGTCAACTTGGTTTGTTTTCTTTTTTTTTTTTTTAATTGAAAGTCTGAAAATGTCATTTTTTGCTATACCGAACGAGTTAACGATAAATTGTTTACCGCGAGAATTCGAAATATTTTACTTCTTTGTAATCGCTATCATTTTCAATTTGAATAATAATGCTGATCGCTTGAAATAGAAAGGAAAAATTTGCCATTTTCATTTAAATTGTACACGTTTTAGTATCGTATTTTTCTTGAGAAATATTTTTGAACTTACCGCATTATTTTGCGTGACCCCGAAAAGATTAAGAGTTTGTTATTCTCCTTTGTTTCCCGTGAGCAATGAACTCAAGACTCAGCGCATTGAGACGAAAAAGTATATATTTACATAAATTTCGAATTTTCAAGCAACATCTTTAGTTTCGCAGTGAAAAACAAATTCATTAAAGAGAAACACGTTTTTCTCGTAACACCGACGGATACAGAGAGAGAGAGAGAACTTACCAGGTTTAATAGCACCCACTCGGTTCACGTACTCCACACTTCTACGGCCATACGTCGCGGATAAATTTGGGTCGTAGCTTTGTGTATAAAGCGGCGTTAAATTTGACACGTAAAATCGTGCATTTTGTTTCTTTGAACGCATGTTAAAGTCGTACCAAGTGCCGTCGGCTTCGTTCCACAAAACACTTTTAATGGCTCTTTGATACTGATTAGAAAGGTTTTGGTAATGCTTCGCTTTCTGAAATCATTAAATTAAACTAATTAGTCGAAATTCCAACTATTGTTTATTTCATTCGCGATAAAATTGAACATTTCTTATATCTTTCTGTATTGGCTATACAAAAATAATAATTTTTAATAAATTAATTAAACCCAATTGTTAAAGATAATATAAATAATAAACGTACTATATACGATAATTGAAATAGATATATGACAATTAGAAATATCAACAAGTGCATTGTAATAAAATGGATACTAAGAACTCACAGTTTCATCGCCTTTCAAGGTGAACAGTTCAGCCAGAATCCTGGCAGTTTTCTCGACGAAGGCATTGAGATCTACAGGTATTATCTCGCTGGTCGCCAGGTGCCAAATGCGCGAACTGTAGTCACCGGATTCATCGCTGAACCAACGCGCTGAAAAGTCCCAACCTGTCTCCGCACCTGCTTTCACATTCGCGTAAAAGTCTGCCTGTCGCGGATCATTGTACAGCAGGTCACGTGCCTCGTAATCTTCCCTAGAAGAAAGAGATTAAAATATTTTATTGAATGGTTTTGAGGAGGTAAAAGCAGGCGTAGAATTGAGGTATAGAAAGGTACCGATAACTTTCGGGACGTGGGCCTGAGCTATTGACGACGTAGCGTGCCATTCTGAAGGATTCACTGCCTTTGTTCACGATGACGGTCTTCTGCTCGTGCCAGTACTCAAATTCCGCTGCTAGGGTTGGTAGTACGGATAAGGCAAAGTCCAGGTCGTTGGTTAGTTCGTAGTATCTGTAGACCTAATTGCATAAAAATTTGGGTTAGTATAGTAGATTTACCCGAATATTTTTGATATATTAATCCTGATAGAAATACGAATCAATGGTTTACAAACTGTTTATCGATTTCTAAGTTGTATAATAATTAGTATTTATACATTAGAAAATATTATATTGAAATTTTTTAAAGAAGAACCATAGTTTTCAATAGTTTATGGCTTTGTTTGATTAACGTCTAATCAATAAAGTTTTTTTTACCAGAAAAGTGATCTGGTTAAAAAAATTTTATCATTTCCAACAATGATTTAATTATTATAAGCATTAATTAAAAATCCGCCGAAAGTTACTTATTTAATTAAAATTCTATATATTTAAATAATGTTGTACGCTTCTATTTAAAATCGTTCATTCTTCTGTTTTTGAAACAATTTTTCTAACATTTTCTAGCCATTTTATGGCACTTTTGGACAATTCGTCAAAACATGGATAGTTAAAGTTTAAAAAATTGTTAAACAAATTGGAGAAAAATTTTCAGCAGGGTCAATTATCAATAAACTTCCATTTTGTTTTTTTCTTTGTATTGCAGAACATTAAGTTTTTGATGCATTTAAATTGGAAAAAATTGATTTTAATTTCCAATTTTTAATAAATTTATTACTACTCATCAGACCTTTTTGCTACGTTCAAATTGTGAAAATTAAGGCTATTTCAATAAACTAATTAATGTCCAACTAGACATAAACAGACTCTTTAAAAACTCGTGAAAAGGGATTATGTGAATAATAAATTTATATACATTCTATAAGTAACATTACTTACTGGGTCATCCGATTTCCGATATTACTTTACCGACTACTCTAAAGAAAGTGAGTGATCAAAAATGAAAATGAGTTGAATTTTTGCATTCAAGAATTCATTAAGCTAATGCAAAAATTGTCTTTCAAATTAATCTCATTTATTACCGTATTTTTGTACATAAGAAAGCAAATGGACTATAAACCGGTTAATTGAGAACTAATGTAAACCAGATAATTATACAAGTACAAGCACTGAGATTAATTCAGGTATTAAAAAGTTATTATTTATATTCTGGTAAATAATAAAAGATTCTCCAGCAGTACGAAAACGTATTAATAATGTAATTTTCTTTCATCAGTAAAACCCTTTCTCCGAAAGTTTCAAACATTCATATTGTTAGAAATCCTTGTCAGAGCATTACGTATAGCTGCATGCTCCACGATTTCTCGCTCTTCGTTATAAATAAGATCGCATTGAGAGTACTTCGGCAGCGTCGTCGCATTTATAATTAAAATGTTTCTATAAAGTAAGAAGGCAATTACAAACCATTTGCGACAATAACGGGGGCTGGCTTCTCATGAGATAGTAAACTCTTCCGCCATTAGGAATGAAGCCGTAATTGTCAACCATGGAGAGAAAGTTTTGAATCATTCCCTTTGCGGTCTCGCGCAGTCCTGTTATTAGGAGACCCTCGATAATCCAATAACTGTCCCAGTAATAGAACTCTGCGGAAAAGAAAACAAAGCTGCAGAAGTTGAACGTAATATTATTGCTCAATACAATAACTGCGGACAACATCAAAAGTTCTACCAGCTTTTGTGTTTATATATGTCACGCGCGTACTTTTGATAAATTGTACAAATCGAGTAATTAGAAAATGACAAGTCGATATTTATTACACTTGCCAGATTTTTATTGGAGAAAAAAGAGATCGTATTTACCTTTAAATCGACCGCCTGGTATGATGAATGTGTTATTGACGTAAATAATGCTATAACGTTTCGGATTTTGCTGTACGTCTCCGCGAATGCGTCTCGCCAGCGTTACCCATAAATTGTTGAGCTCCTTCACCCACTGTTTGTACTTCGGCTCTTGGATTTTCTTAAGTATCGACGGATTTTCCTGCCAATCAGGTAATACTGCACTTTCCAATTCGTCAACTTCCGAGAAATTTTCTCGTACGAATTCTCGAATTTCCTCCGTACTTGGATTATTATTCGTTGCATTCATTAATTTACTAAAACTGTAAAGGATATATATGAATAATTTAACTTACTTTACATGAAATATTCTTTATGATATTTTACAAAAAAAGAGTCACATACTTATCAAGTGTGACGTGTTCTTCGTATTTCTGATAAAGATCGACAAAACTCTTACTGTCAGGATAAAGCCCAGCCATTTGGACTGTGTGCAATAAAGGCCCATTGCAGTATACTGGGCTGTAATTAAATTTTCAATGATCGACTATTACACGACTAAATTGTAATTGTTGGGGTTAATATTTCAATATAACTTTTAACCAAAGGTATAAGTATCAGTTTAATAAAAAAAATAATTTAGAAAATGAATTTACATTTTAAAAATATTATAAGAGCTCGACGTCAATTTAATTATGATTCTAAATAAAGATATTGGAGTATATTACCGTACGTGTAAAAAATATTGATTGTAAATGTTGGTCAACAATATTAATCACAAATTTAAATGACGTGATTAATCATTTTTAAAATGCTTTATTAACAACTATATACTCACCTGTTGCATAGGTCAATTAATTTATTATCAGGAATTTCCAGAGTTATGTTATCTATTAATGCAGCACTTTCAGTCACGTAAAAAAAGGATGATAGTACTATACAATTCAAGTAAAAAAACTTCATTTTGATTTTATGCATATTTAATTTTGCCAATTTCAGAAAACCAATTCATACACGTGTCATCAACACAGAACTACTGTTCGTACGTCTTCCGAATTGCGTTTATATACCATCATCGAGGCATTTCTGTTAAATAAGATCGTGCCATTATTTAGCAATATAGATTTATTGACGTAGTAAAACACGTGTTCGGCGAACGGATTATCGACCGTTCGTACGTGGCGTAGAAAAAAATCATTTCAAATTCGAATAAGAATGTGCATATTATATTTAAGACTGTATATTATTGTCATTATTTAATATATAGTCGTAAAACAATTAGCTTTAAGTTTGATATACGCATCGAAGCGTAATGGGTGAATAAGCCAATATGTGAACTCGCAATGTTTATAAAGCGCACGCATCACACGCATGATACTTTTCATCTATGGCTAAATTTACATATCAGTGCTTGTCGTAATATCATAATATTGCGTGTGTGATGAAATTCAGCTTTGTGGATAACTTGTACATTTATATTGTATTACTACAATATTTGTATTGTAATTGTCATTCATCATGTGTATTGTTTGAGTTAAAGCCATTAAGAAAATGTATGTACTCTGCGACTGATTTATTATTTACAAAACGTTTTGATTTTTTTTCTTACTGCATTTTTAATTGTATCGGCTATATTTTGAGTAAATAAAATTTTTGTATGCAATAATATGTTTTTCATTTCACAATATATGAATCATCGAAGTTAGTAGAATTTGTGATAAAAAATAAGTAGGAAGGTGCAGTAGAATGAACAAATTTTAGAATGTGAGCTTGTTGGATTTTCGAAATAGTTCGATACTTTTCTAGTATATGCACAGTAAATAACTCTCGGAATTGGCACGAGAAAAAGTCGTCAACACAAGAGCCGTGCAGTACTGAGAAAGAATAGTATTTTTTTCAATTTTAAAATTTTTTTAGAATGTTTCTGGAAATATTAAGGACATTCTAGGAATAACATTGACATCACAGGAAGTGAAATTGTAAAAAGCGTGTTCTGAGTATAAATGTTTCGCCATATGCAGTTTATTAGGTCAATAAATGAGTAGGTGAAGGATAGAATTGTAAGAGTGGTCAAAAAGGTTGTATGATTTGATATAAGGAGTGATTCCGTTTCCCTTGATGGGGTTTGGATAATTAGCGTATAAATATTAGATTATTTTTGGTTAATTTTTTTGAAAGCCTTAACCAATTTGATAATTTTGAGTAAAGTAATATTTGTAAAGCTTTTTAACGAGAGTCATTACACATACGCAAATCAACAAATAAAATATATATATATATTAAATGTATATTTGAATGATGTCCAATTTTACCACGTGGATATGCTGACAAGGTACGTGGTGATTATATAACATTGTTAAAACATCAAAATAAAAAAATTTGTTCAAAAGACTATATTTCAGATCATTACATCAAGAGTCATACTTTTGCTGAATAGGGACAATATTATATAACAAATTTTGTTAATTTTGTTTAGACCGATATAAATTTAATGTCTGTCGGTGTGCGTGTATATTATGTGTGTATGTATATAAAGAAAAACTTTGAAAAGGGAAAATTTTCAGATTCCAACATTACAATGAATTCAATATTTCTGATCTAGCTGAATGGAAATATGCAATCTTTAGAATGTGTACATTCTATGTGTATATGTATGGACGTAGGGATGTCTGTATTATACGTGTATGTTATAAATTTATCCGCCCCATT
Organism: Torymus tubicola; assembly: GCA_035583055.1. NCBI lineage: Eukaryota > Metazoa > Arthropoda > Insecta > Hymenoptera > Torymidae > Torymus > Torymus tubicola. Next base: position 7,455 of record JAWWEQ010041885.1, on the reverse strand, counting down.
TGTCGTTGACGAAAGAAGATATCAGACTCAAATTTTGCAGGTTAATAAAGGATATTCTAGAGTTGTATAAATCCCATTTTAGAGTATTCGGATTGATCACTATTGAATAATATTAAGTTGGTTAATAAGTATATAGAAAAATATCAAAAAATGAAAAATAATTTTTTGCGTCGCGAGGTTTGGAAACTGGTTAGAAGTAAGAGGATTTTTAAAAATACTTTCAGTTTCCTGTTTATGTATACTTTTTTATTTTGATCGAATAATATTGAACTGGTTAATAAGTATCAAGAAAAGTATTAAAAAAGTCATGTCGTTCGCTGTAGTTGATCCTTAGTCATGAAAATGTTTGTTTTTTCTATAAATAGATTATATGTAAAAAGTATATAAAGATATTGACAAAAAAATGTTCGTTGATGTATGAAGAATGAAAAATGCTATAATTTTTTAAATTAAAAAATTGTGATTTCCTTTTATGTCTATAGACTAGAGTACATAATAGGATTAAACTTATCGAGATTTTGCAGAGATATGTAAAAGGAATGGTTCTCTCATTTCAGAGATATTATAAATTATTGTTAGATCATGAGTAGAATTTTAATATCTATTCATGGTTATAGAGTATATGTTACCAAATATTGCTATAAAAAGCTACTAACTGAATCAGTTTTTGAGAATACGTTATTTTATTATCAATGCTTATACTAACAGGCAATTACAAATAATTGACACTATTAATTTTGTTTTATAATGTTTTTTTTATATAACATCATTCTTAAATATTGTTTTTTAAACAGGGCAATTTCTGTTTGTTATACCTTCGACATACTGTAGTAGAGTTGTAAAATTTTACGAGCAGACGTGCACCCGCTTTGAGTTATTATAAACATTTCGCATATTGCAGCAAAGGAAAACTATGCTCATAATTAAATAGCTTAGAATTTTTTACGCGTTGACACGCGCAAGTTAACGAAAGAAAATAGGTCTGATCATCATTTTTTTGTAATATTTCAATACGTACAGTGATAACTTTATAATTTTTTATTTTTATTAAACTAATACAATCAAAATTGAATGGCAGATTAATGTTAATTCAAGACATTACAAGTTTTGAGTTTTGACCTTGTAACAATGAGTTCGATAGCGTTCAATAGGTACAACTAAATGGAATTTGACATGAATGAGGGAAAAATTGAATAAATAATGGAACGTGTAATATTATAATAGCAACAAGCTTAAAATCCGCTAGCGAGTCGCACCAGGAAAGTTGTTGTTTTCGATGATAACTCAAACTATAAAAATATTTGACGACGTACTTATACTATTTTACGCGAAAACGTGTTATACAAAATTTTATTTTAGGTAAGCTAATCTTTTTCCAACTTTTCTAAGAATGTTAATAGTATAGAAAATTATATACGTTTATAGATCTACGCACACACGCGGATATCTTTTATTTTTTACTTTTACAATTGGGAATATTGGTTTTGCTCCAAACACGTGTTCGTATTTGAATGATTAGCTATGACTGGCCATCGAATGTTCTGATTCACCAAAATCAAAACATTGCGTTGGGCAATACTAAGCGGCATGCGAATTTAGGACACCGTCTACATAACACACGTTCTATAGAATCTTCTATTAGCTTACAAATACATTTTAAAATATATAATTTTTCCATTCTCTTTCTCCATTCTTTCTTCATTAATATTGTGAATATTTTGTGGTATTATATATCATAGACCCATTACAATAATTTCTTTTATGTCTATTTATTTGTTAATAATATAGAATCATTTAATTCCGTATAAATTTAATTGTCATGTTTTGTTATTACTTTAATTATTCATTTTTCATTTGTTTAAAGACGTATAAATAAATATATATTCAAAATTTGAACTAATTTAGGTTTAATGCTTTATGATACTGAAGACGCCGATTGGTGAGAGTTACATTATAAACATATTAATATTTGAACTATTATAATGTTTAATTAAGGAACATGTTATTTAAATTAATGTTTCGTAAACTCGTGCACTTTGCTAATTTTAAAATTCAGCCCATGAGGACAAACGTAATAAGTTAAAGGCACTGCAAATAAGCTATTGCAAAGCTCTGCCCAGTATTATTGAAAAATATAAAAAAATTATTCATAAATGACTCATAGATATTCTACGCTAGTGACAGATATGAAACGCGTATGTGTAATAAATAATTTCATAAAAGTTAAACAAAACAAGCAAGAATGATGCATAATGAAATTTCCGAGTATTGATTTGAACTTAATAATGAAAAGTAATTGAAGCTGTCATATTGTTTTTCAACAGTTAATGAAATTCACAGATATTTAATTAGATACAATATTGCATTAAACTGATGACATGCTTTATACATAAATTGTTAATTAACAATACAGCACGTATAATACATAATTTTTGTTTTATTATTTCACATGAGGTGTAATGAAATTTAAGTAGAACATTCATATTTTTATTGTTCTTTTATTTTACTTTGTATAAAATAACAGATGATGATTAAAATTACATCTAATTTTAATAAATAAATGAGTAGAATCTTAATTTAAATATATGACTTTTAATTTGTATTAATGAAAACGTATAAATAAAATCTTTTTAGTCTCGTTGTCCATAGATGTCCCATATAGATTGTATATACGTGCCAGGCTTTTTGGTTGGTCTATGTCTGTTTGGTTTCTGTGTAGTTTTATTTGATATATCTGGAAATCAAGAAAAAATTAAATTCATTAATATTATAATCATAACCATTATCTTCATTTTAAATCAAATTTATTACCTGAAAGTTTTTCTTGACTATCGTTATCTATATTTGATACGTTAGGAGCTTTTTCAAAAACTTCTTGCGGAGGTCTTGTAACAACTATTATAAAATAAAAATATTTTTATTGTTGTCTGTTATATTATTGTATTTTAACTTGAATCAAACAAATTTATATGAATATCTGTTATTGAGATTAAATAAAAATTTGCAATTGTTTAGCTATGTTTCACGTTGATATTAAGAGTTTATCTCTGCAATGATAAGAATTTTTAACAAAGTAATAATTATTAAAATAGTTAAAAATTACGAATTCCAAAAATTTTAAAGTTTTAGGAAAAAATAGCTTTTTAGCAATCTTAATGACCCAGTGATTATTTACATATAACTTTTTTTGTTTGTTTTGCGTGAGACATGTATGAAACATCAAGGTTTTATGACTAAACGAAACCACGCTGTCACTGTTACGTATCTTTGCCGATAAAATTAATGTTACTCACCATAGTGTTCATTTTGTTCTTGTCGTCTTTCATTTAAAGGATTTGCATGTACAAGTACAATGCAGGTTATTAGCAGAACTCTGAAAGCAAAGATAAAAATAATATTGTAAAGAAAAAGTTATATACACAGATAGATCACTATTCTAAACGAATATTTTCATTGGTTTAAAGAATATTGGTAAAAAATAGCCCTTAAAAATTCTCCATATGCCTACATAAATACTTTGATTAAAAATTTTACAGAAGAAAAATCTATCATGCAAATAAATCTTAGATTACGATTGAACATTTCGACTTATAAGTATAGTACAGTGGTTGAAGGAAACGCACTTGAATAGTATGATAAAGACATGATAAAATCTATTTATAAACAAAGTGAAAAGTTTTATGTGTATATATAATGCATTGAAAAGATGTCAATAAACTGGCTTGACGATAAGCGTTTTTATTCAAGTAATTTTATCATTAATAACACTTACAAATTTATATGCACCACGACATGTTATATATTCGCCAAGGCAAGTTTCAAACTAAAGCAGATTTGATTTTGAATTCCACGAATGTACAATTCCCGCTATACACTATAATACCATCATGTCTCGATATCATTTTTATTAGCCGGAATCGGAAGATGATAACGGCTTCTCCACTATTCATTCCTCGTGGACCGCATTAAGCGCCCGCGCGCGAGAGCAGCTCGAAGCCCGCGCATGAAATTTCAGATATTCAATGCCGAATGTAAGCGGCTATTCGGCTCCCGCACTCACAGAATAATACGTGTACCTCCGCAGATCGATATTTTTCGGTGTTTGCAGTAGCGTTGTATTGTAGATATATATATATACATAGGAATTTTATGAGTTTTCATATGATATCGCACGCGAACAAAGACAATTGTAAGCTAAGCAGTATTTACATTGTTGCCCGCGGTGTTTATATGAGAAATTTTCAACAAATGGAAAGAACGTAAAATTCCATATATGTTCCAAATATGTTTTCCAGAGTAATTTTTTAATAAATATCTTGTCAATCTTAAACTAGATAAATGTATGTTAGATATAAATCGTTTGAATAACACATTGGTATTTGTGACAACATTGAAAAATAAACGTAATCAAAACGTAAACGAATACGTCACACATGTAACAGTATACAAACTACGTCAATATTACTTCACTACGATACTATGACACTTACATAACTCACTTTTTTTTCTCATTTTCAATCATCGAGAGTATTACACTTAATTGAACTTTATATTAGTTAATTTTTTTACAGCATAAAGCTATATATATACAAATGAATTTCTATGTACGTTTGATAGAGAAGCTTTATACTCACAGAAGAGCGAAGCGCTTCATCTTGTGTAGTCAGACTGACGTTGAGATGCAGACTGAGTTCAATCAGCAGCGCAGCTCGTCTTTGAGAATCCCGTATCACCGGTTTGTAATCCTCTTGCCGTTCTATACGTACATGTCTATAATATGAGTAACAGGAAACAACGCGCTAACGAATAGAAATTCTCCTCGACTACATTTTTTTTATTTCATTAGTTCAATCTATTTTTGTATCATGTCCATTTGAAAAGGTACATAAGTGAGTATATTGTTTATAATATACTTTTCAATAGGCAATATTTCATAAAAATATATTAAATACAATTTCTTTCATTGTACATATTTTTATTTTCAATGCTACCTTATGTATGTTATGGATATTACATTTAAAGTACTTTTTGTCGTATACTCTGATATATTATACAAAACAGTAAATCCAAATATAATATTAAAATATTAAACAAGTTTTTGTCGTTAAATAATCAAACATTTTACGTATTTTTCACGTAACGGACACATCGAATAACAATGCGTATTTCTCGCGTCATTCACAAACGTAAGATTATACACCTTCATTGAATCAGAAGAGCACAAACGACGTGTGTCGATGCCAATTTCTTTTTTACCATGAGACGTTGGCATCGGTTTCGAAGTTGGCTCAAGGTCTCTCTCTCTCTCTCTCTCTCTCGTTTTCACACAAAACCGAAAATATATAGATCGACATATATATTTATAAAGTTCTCGCTGACCATTCGTGCGATCCAGTGTAAAAATCTGGTTCACGATGTCGCCTCGCACGTGTTGTCTTGCTCTTTCGAGCGTGTATTTGTTGTTTCTATCGCTCGCCTGCATCTCCGCTGCTGGTAATGTTAATCACTTTGTCATTATATGCGTCACGCACGTGCTGTCATATACTTCTTGTACTCCGCACACTTGCATCGTAAGGTTTATAACGATAAAAGACTTTTGACTTTGGCATTGAGATGACGCATGTACGTCAAACTTTATACGTATAATATAGTAGACGATCTATTGTTTCGTATATAGTACATAATTCGTTTGAAATACCATTAACAGTGCGTGCACGTAGTGTATATGTAAAGAAATAATTAAATTAATATACATACAAGAGGGGAAATTAATATTTTCTTTTATTCATTTCAGTGGTGAGGCTTGAGAACAGCGATGATTTGATTTGCATTCCTAATGCAACATTTCATATAGACTGCAACAGGTGCAAGTGTAGTCCAACGGGAATGTCAATAGACTGTACCGATTGGTCGTGCGCAACTTTGACTATCCCCTACGATCTTCTCTTGAGTAAGCACAATAGTTTTGTTTTGTTGGCACCTCGGGTTTGCGTGTTTGCTTGCGAGTTTAGTGAAGTTTTTCGATATCATATAATAGCTTAATTAAATCGCGATTAGTTTTTATCTCATACGTTTGATAATATCGTATGTGACTAATTATACTTAATGTTAAGATAAATATAGAGACTTTTAATCAGTATCTCTCTTGGATCATTATTTTTAATTAGAAAGTGATTTAAAATGTGATTTTATCAGAATTCCTAAAGGTATTTATTAATTATCTTCCAATATTTATTTAGTAAATTAAATTGATAAAAACGCTCTTGACACAGAAAATGTATGATATGGTATGTTTTTTAATGTAATGTATAATATATTACATAAAAAAACAATGTAATTATAATGAATAAGTATTTCTAGTAAGAAAAATTTTTTTGTTAACAAAATTGAAGTACTACCACTAAAATATATATAAACAATTAGAAAAATAATTCAAAAAGTTATTCCTACCTTTTTGTTTTAACTAATTAACTATACCATCAGTATAACTATAACGCAAAACGTTTGTGTATATTAACCTATTCACATTTCTTTTTTATTTTGAATATTACTTACAAGAAGTGACCTTGTGAGACATTAAGGAATTGTTGTACTAATTAAGAGGATTCACTATTTAATGTTTTGTCATAAAGTAACAAATTATTAAATTAAAATCGATTAAAAAATATATAATTGGTAAAATGCGAAAGTAAAATTTTACGTATATTTAACAAATTGTTTAATTAATAATTTTTTATTTCAAACCTTTTTTTGGTTCAGCAAGTATTCGTATTTCATATACGTGTGTACTTACATTATTATATTACACTAATTTGTGGCAAACGTTAAATAATAAATCGTCTTAATATAGTACGCTAACCACGCTTTCAGTAATCGTTTCTGATGAGATCAATTTGTTTTTTCTAGTAGATTTTCTAGTAGTTAGATAGGTACTAACGAAATTAAAAACATTCAGGTTCATTTGAATTCTCACAAATCCCCCATTTGTTTCATAACAGAGATTTTTTCATAATTCACCTCTACAATTTACGTTGATAAATAAAAGTAACCAAACTCTCCATAACAATTAATCGAATTTACATACACACACATATATCTATTGCAGACGTAACACTGAATTGTTGGCCAAGCGACATATTTCTGTACGAGCATCAGAAATGCCTATGCTCGGAATCCGGCAGATGGGCGCTATGCACCTCGGCGCACCGCGAGCTCGCGCTTGGTTTGCGTCCTGTAAGCGGTACCGTCATCCCGATCGACGACCCACTGGCCGTAGGTGATGATCGTCGCTGTGCCCCGGGTCTGATCTTTAAGAACGGCTGCGATACGTGCATCTGTGATGATAACGGCCAGCCTGCCTGTTTGGGACTTGGTTGCGTGACTGAACGACCAACTAATGATGACGATGATGATTGTAGGTATTATTGATATATGGTTGCTCGAGTACATATATAT
>JAWWEQ010041874.1:0-18034 GCA_035583055.1 Torymus tubicola | reverse complement strand
TAAGAATACCTTACAACTTGTCATTAACTAAATTTTATTATAATTTCGTCGATTCTCTAAGTAAAAATGCAATGCACTCTAAAAGCCCCCCCAATGATACGGCCCAGCGCGCCAAAGCCACCTTAACTGAAGTTTTGGTGGATTCACTAAACTATAACTTTATAAAAAGAATGAAAAATGTTACGATATCTGACGATTATTACATACTTTGCAATATTAATAAAATGCAAACTAAATTTTTCTTTGAACAATCAAAAGATAATGTAAAAAATTTAAATAAAAGTTAATTATTAGTAAGTAACTTACCAGCCGCGCCCATTCTTGAATTAAATGTCACTACAACAACATCTTCTTCGACGAGGAAGTCAGGGCCATAAACATCGTCATCACCAGAGCCAGCATTGAAACCACCGGGGTGAATAAATACCATTACGGCTCTTTTAGCATCTTTGTTCAAATCAGGGGTATAAACATTCAAGTAAAGACAATCTTCATCGCCAAGTAATCCTTGCCTTATCATGCAGAAAAATACGCAGGTCTGGCGATGATGCGTAGCGTCAAGGACGCCGACCCATGGATCTGCCGCAATAGGAGGCTTTTTGGAAATTATTTTTCAATATATTATTTATAATTCGTGTAACTGGTAGTTTTGTAAATAAAATTTCTAATCTTGTTTGATTTTTATGTGTAGCATTATACACAAACACGTACATGCACACACTCGAATGAATTTAGGATAATCCTAACAGGATCTTGCAGAAAGTTACGTAAATTATATACTGTAATCGTACACTTACCATGCACAATTCTTAAAGTCACTACCTAACATTATGTTTCCAAGACACTACGCATTAAAGTTGATGGTCAGTCTCCTAGATTTCATAACACTCAAGTGTAGATTATTATCAAATTATATCTCAAAATCTTTAGTCCTTAATCGATTTTTATAAATAGAATAGTCATCCGATTTGAGCAATAAATTTCTTTTTATGTGAATCATTTTTAAATGTAAATCTACTTTTTTTTATACAGAACAATTTTTCTTTAGATTTAAAAAGAATTTTCCTTTTTAATTGAAGATGGTTTTTATATACAACGCTACTGTTAGTATTTTTTATATTTCATAGTGGTTTATAAATTATAAATGAAAAATGAATTTTGAGTTTCTAAAAAATTATCAGAGAACTATCAAAAATATCGTTACTGCAGTTACAACAGATAATGTAGAATCGTTAGACTTTTATTTAGTAGTAACAATTATACTTCTCTAATTGTTTTCATGTTTTACTGTTTTCATGATTCTAACTCAAATTACTATAATAAGTAAAATTTACTGCAAAATACCAAAACTGTAACTATTACTAAAGCAACCGGGATCATAGTAATACTTTTGCCTATGTTTCAATACATTGATATTATGTTGCTTGATATTTAATAAGATATATTAAAATTTATTTAGAGTATTTATTGTCACAAATGACTTTGCTGTTAAGAGTTGTAGATACTGGGTAGTAAAAAAAAAATAATAAATCTGATATTTTTCAAAATAGTATAAAGTTGCAGCACTTATGATATTTAATAAAATTAGTAATCTATGTATATATTTGGAACTCTATGGAAAGTTTACTCTAAAGTGGTTGTAAAAACCACGAAAAAAATTTCTAGGCACGCCTCTGAATTAATTATTTTCTTGTTCTATAGAAGAGATGGCAAGAATTTTGTTTTAAAGAAAGCGGCATTGTGACACCCTTTTTAACGTCAAATCAATGTGTCTTATGGGAAGTTAACATGAGAAAAATGAATGAAAAGTAGTCATCACTTATTAACCAAAATTAAGATCCCAAATATACCAACATATTTCCCGCAAGAAAGCAATTAAATTAGAAGAATAGAGCTTCCATTTAATCTGTACAAAGCTACATGCATTTAAAAATCGAAAAAAATGAAAAAACAACAACGAAAAACTTAAGAATTTCGTGAGTTTGAAAAAAGTTCATTTTTCCGTCGTTTTTACGATAAATTTAGGAGAAATTTTCCGTAGAATTCTACATATACGCACAGTTGCCTACACACAGGTGTACACGCATCCACGTAGACAGATACACACTGATTTTTATAGTGAAAGAATGTTCCTGTGATGCGCGGTTTTCTCTATTACTAACTAAATTAATCTATACTTACTTCGAACTTGTGAAATCCAATAGGTGGTTTGGCATATGGAATGCCTCTAAAACTATAGTACGTTTTGCCATTGAAGTTTGTAGTTGTTTTGAGGCCCTTTAGGGTACCTTGAGGTATATCAAGAGTAACTTCCTCTTGACCAAACACCACCACCACTAGAACCAAACATGCGAGCAGCTGGAACGTCCGCATTGTGACTTTGCAATCTGACAATTTTGTGGACAGATCAGACTTTTATAAGCTAAAGCGGAATTCCGCTAATCAGGAAAACTAAATAACCCAGTAGCGAAGCATCGGCAATTATGCTGTTGTGCATGTAACCATGTCATAAGCAAAATATGCAACTACAAGGATTGTATAAAATGGTCATAATTAATGCCTTAATAAAAATATCCCTTTTCCATAAATACTATAAGAACATGAATTGATTGAAAAAATTTAATTTATTAAATTATTATTTCTACATAATTATTGCCAAAAATTCTATTTTGAATGAATGATAATCAACATAATTTGAGAAATAATGTTTGATTTCAACTAAAACGTGTTGTTTTAAAATCTTAGCCCAAATAACAATGATTCAATATTTTTCTAAAGGAATTTCACATACTCATATGTAGGTATAAACTAATTACCTTCACAAATATACTGTTTTTACTCTAAAATCTTTTTTCTTTTTTTGTCTACAGATTTATATAATTTTTTAAAACCTTATCATATAACGTAAAATCTTATAAGAGTACATTAAAATAGTTCTAATTAAGCATTTTTAAACGTTTAAAAATATTAATATGTTCAATGCAAATAGTTTCAAAAAAACAATGCAAAACAGTTTTTAAACAATAAATTATTGATTTTTAAGTGTTACAATTTTTGCTTAAGTGAAAATATAAGGATATCCGAGAAGCGGTCGTGCCTAATAATATCTAAATGTCCAAACATAAATAACTATTTATAAATAACTAAAAAGACTGATCTTGCCAGGAAAGACTCAGACCTCCGGAGCACGGATTCAGTTTAAACTTTGAGTTATGTTTTTGGATGTCAAATTATGAAGAGAGCTGGAATATTAGAGCCTAATACTTCGATAAACTGAAGTATTCGACATTTTTAGTAGTATTTTATGGAAATACTAAAAAAAATGTTCTATTTTATATATGAATTATTCAATCTAGAAATGTCTTCAATATGATTATAAAAAAAAAACAAAAATAAAACTAAAGAGCGCAAGCTTTCCGTTGCTATTTGCAGAATTAACAAATATCAAATCTATTCAAAGTTATGATAGTTTGATAAATTTTGTTGGTAATATTTCATTACAATAAGATACATTAGTTATATGTTGATAATTTTTCTAAAAATTTTTTATATTTCTTTTGAGAGATAAGAATTGAAAAAAAAACTACTTCAATATAGGCAATGAAAGCTCATAAATGCTGCAGGCATTAGTTTTTACCACCTGATAACCTTTTTTCGCCGGCAGGTTTGAAAATAGCCGCCATAACCTGGTTTAATAAATTAAAAAGTTAGAAAATTGTGAGAATCTCTTAAACATAATTTCAATTGACGTTTCAATTTTCTTACTGCTTCTTACAGTGCAGCGTTTGGAAAAGAATGATAAGGTCGGTAAGGGGAGCCTTGCATTATGTATTAAAAGAGCATATCCCGAGCAAAGAAACGCTATTAACTATTTTATGTAAAGTCCAACATTCTGTAAATTTCAAACCTTTATCTTGTTCCTATTAACTCTCGGGATTCTGAAATACTTGCTCCTAATTATGTTTTCTTCGATCCACCTTCCGGAACTGTGTAATTAGCACGGTAGGATGATCATCCAAGATGTTTAAGGAAGCGATTTTTAATATAATATATTTTTAAACACATTTTGACGTTGCTGGTTGCACGAATATTTACCGACTTTCATATCTCACAAAAAAGGGCGTAATATTGGTGTGCCTTCAAAGACCGGTGATTTAGTCCTCATTTTAAGTAATGAAATTTCACGAAATATGTAAAGAAAGGACTTGATTGTTAAAACTGCTATTTCTCAAGCGAATCCTACACTAAGAGATAGTCTAGCCAAATTTATTATAAATGCATAAAAAATTACTATAATACATATCAACGTGGAGACATGATGGCATTAAAATAATTCATAATGATTTCGCTATAACAGTTTTTTTATAAACTGTTATAAATTGTTATAAATTGTTATTTATAACAATTATTATATGAATGTGAATGAATTTTTATTTTAGTATAAAATAAATTTTATTTTTTAACGCTGTTCAAATTACTGAGTATAAACATAGTAAAAAAAGTCCTATATATAAATTGAACTATCGAGATCCGTTCGGGTTTCGAGTGTTTTTTTTTCGAGGTATCTCGCTTTTTGCGGGAATCTCGATCTCGAGTCGATCTCTAAACAGAAAGCGCGCGTAGCGCGCCAAACTCTAGTCCTTTATATAATTTTAGCATTCGAGATAATCTATTTCGTTCTCGAACGATCTCGAAATCGAATATCGAAATAAACGAAAGACGAATATATAGGCGCACGTAGCGCACTGATTAACCCTGTAAGAGTTTTAAAAATCACCATCGGAGCATAAGAAATTTTGCTAGTCATCATAGTAAAAATTGACATGCCATTCAGTACTCTCTACACACTTCAAGGCGTATGCGTGTCTGGATGAAGTTATGTTTCTCCCACAATTTCAGTTTGTCTTGCATTTAAGTAAATAAAACATCGAAAATTTCCACTCAATATTTTATTTTTATATTATGTAAATAAATTATAGCCTATTGTGGGTATTATGATAGTTATTTATTGTCATCAAATTACCATTGAAGTTCTCTCGTAATCGGCGGTAGCAAATATATCAGTGCCAAAATCTGGTACTCAAAAATTTGTTTTCTAATTTTATTTATTTTAACATGAAATGTGTGATGAAGTTCTACCGTAAAGTTCTAGTAATATGTAATCATGAAAATAAAAGTTAATTTTTTGTTATGTTTGTGATCGAAAAGGCTGATTTTTAATTTTCGTAAATTGTCTACAGCATCTGAAAAAGAATATCAGGTGAGATTTTGACATCAGAAATTAGCTGATGAATTAGGTAAACAACACTTTCCCTCCAAATAACCTCTTATTTTTAAGGGGTCTGGTCCCTCAACCAATAATAGCATAAGTAAAATATATTTTTTAAGTTGATTAAAACAAATTTGAAATTAATATTAATTAACTTGATTATATTTATGACCACAAAAAAAAAAAATAAAAATAAAAAGGAAATCAGAAAAACGTTCATAAATAATACGTTAAAATTCTGAGAATTATTTGGACTGCATGAGTTACATTGACAATGGTAACAAATTCTCTAATAATAAAATGCACTTAAAAATCCCGTTTTTTGGTGTATGTAAAATTGAAGCTCCTATATAATAAGTCCTTCGTATTTTCTCAGGTATTTACGTAAAAATACGGTCTCGCTAAATAGCGGATATAAAATGTTGTTAAACATTGTATTTTTTACATCGGATTCGCGGTCAGCGATCCAAAAGACCCCCAGAGTAGTGTGTTTTATCGAAATATACAGAAAGAAAACGTGATACAAAGAGTTAAAATAGTTATTTTCCGCTACGCATTACAGACATTTCATAACATAGCAATCATAATTTTTAAAAGCTATCTTTATTAGTTTAAGGATGTTCATTGATTTCGTTCACTTTACTGTTTTTCCGGCTTGTCTATTCATGTACAATACTTACAATCATACAATACTTATTATACGATCAATTTACGTAAAATTCACATTGATATTGGGCTAAGCATCCTGTTATGTATGAATCTTAATTTAGGAACCAATCATAGCGTAAATATTAATTAAAAGTACTGATGCTTTACAAAAGACGCTACAAAAGGAAGAAAAAAATTTTGAAACCAAAATGTTTTACAATATTTGTTTTAGACATTTCGCTTGAAAATCGATACACTCGACATGGCAATACGACATTAGCTATGCAGCACACTTTATTATTTGAGTCGCATTACATGTAAAGATTTAACAAAATTCTAGCTGTTATAATATTTTATATCATGCTTTTTACTTATTTGTAGAATGTTGTATTGTTTCAAAACTTGTTAGTACTGTTACCTGTCGATGAATTAATATAATTATTATTTTAAAACGATTTTAGTTATTATAACATTATTATAATACCTATATTTTTCTACTTCATTACTTTTAACTAATTTCTAGCTATTCCTTCGAGCATTCCATTATTCTAATAATATTTTTGCGAAAAATGTTTATTATGCAGTTGTTAAACTAATGCATAGAAAATTGGTTAATTTTTCAAAATTAATGTTAAATAAGAAAAAATATGCTTTTACATTTTTAAAATCCGTTCAATGAGACTTTTTCTATATTGTTTTTGATATGGTATATATTATTTAAGATCAGAAAAACATAAGCGAAATATTCAAAGTTTTTGAAATGTGCCTATATAACTGCAAAATTTTAGCTCAGTATATTTTTGTGATAGAGTTTCTGACTTCTTATATAAAAATAAATTTGATAAATAAATACAATATAAGTAGATATATTTTTATCGAATAAAAAACTAAATATTGATTAAATTTATAACTACTTTTAATGTGCTATTGAATAAATTATTATAATATTACACAAGAAATAAAAAAAAATACACAAAACTCTCAACGCATAAATTAAAATTCAGTAAAATAATTTCCTAAAACGTTCTTGCAGAATTGAGCCCATAATTGCATTCGTTCTTTGAAAAAGTCTCGTTCCATTTGCAACTCTTCGCTAATATTCAAATAATAATCTTCTTGGTTCACTGGCAACCAGTCAATTGTAACGTACTCATTTTTATTCGAAGTTGGATTTCTTAAAAGAAAAGTAAGATTTTTAAGAACAAAACATAGATTAAAATAGGTGTGCAGAAAAATTTTTAAATGATACAAGAGAAGATTTTTACCCAAATTTGATGAAATTTGTCCACATAGTTGTAAACGTATGCATGATTTTTTCTTGATACGAGCCAGGAACTGGTATATTTTTAAATAATTCGGAATAGAATATATATTTTATTTCATCACCATGAGCTACGCCTGTTTTATTAAAAAAGTTCATAAAATTACCTATCACACAAATATTATTTGATAAGATGAATGAATAATATATAATGCTGTCTTGAGTAAGTAATAGTTTGTAAGTCATGAATTTTTTAAATGTTTCTGCTCTACTGATTTCAGTGAAATAAAGCACACTTTTTAGCACATTCATTGAAAAATATTTTTAGAAAAATGCTTGGTATGGGCATGTAATAAGGCTACCGATTTTTAAATTTTATGAAAATTAGTTAATTATTACTCTATAGTTATCTTTATATATCAAAAAGATATTTTCGTTTAATTTTTGCTTCATCCTAGAGGAAGCTTTGTCATAGTAATTTTTTGAGCTGTTGTAAGAAGATGTTACAATTCAACAAAAATAAACTTAAAAAAAACCACCGCGAAGGCCCCAAACAAATTTTACATGTTATAACTATTTGAAAAGCTGATGTCTCAGCACTTTTTAACTTGATTAAAAAGTAGTGACAAAAAAGGGAGGGCTCTGCAGTAATATTATAAGATATTGTCCTAATTTAACCAGACGAAGCAACAACAAGGTTAAGCGGCATTTATTATCAAAATTTGCTCAAACCTTTACATTTTTTTAAATGAATGGAAAACAGACAGTAATTTTTTAGCAAAGTATTTATTTTTTAATAGAATAATTACTGCACTTATGTATAATTCGATCATGAATATTTCATTAGAATCCCTTTGAAAAATGAGTCTAACTTGAATCTTATATCATGTAATAAATTCACAATATCATCGAATCAATTTGTATTAAATACTTTATATTAAAGTTCATAGTAAATCAGTTAATAATTTTTATGATGTTAAAAAATATAGAAAGTGTATATATATGATTTAATATTATATTTACCTGTTTCGGAACCATACATATTTTTCAACGGCCCTGCTGGCGAATAATATGAAAACAAATATTTATATACGCGTGATTTATTTATTTTACTTATGAGTTTAGTGGAAAAATGTACACCATAAGTAAAATTTATATCAGTCAGCAGCTAAAAATTAAAAAATATTATTGAATACTGATGATTTTATCTCCGTATATAATAAAAAAATCACCTTTGTAAATTCTTCAAGATTATCTAATGTTAGTCCTTTTCCATCAAAATAAAACTGTCTTATCATTTCAGCAAATTCTTTTTTTTCAATAACAGTTGCATTTAAATCATTAGGAATAAAATTTTCGAAATTGGCATTCATTAGGTCTAGATCCTTTATATTCCCTGAAAAATGAATGTTGAACAGTTACTTCTGCAGTATAGTTACAATTAAACATTAAAATAATTAAATTCATACAAAATCTATAAAAAATTTAGATATTTTTAATAACTTATTAATTGATATGAAGTATAATCAATAAATCATTCATATTTATTACTGCTCAAACAATAAAATTTTTTTTTTTATTTCTTAATTTATTTGACTTCAATTATATTAATACATAAAATCACTTTTAAAAAAAAAAGTAAAAATATTAGCGAGTAATAAGTTGTCATGGACGAGCCTCCGTTCGCGTGTTTGTATACGCGGAAGGCGAGAGTGCACAATCAGCATTATTCAGAGGGTCTAATGCAACGCGACGTTAGCTCGGTTAGTAGAGCACCGGTCTTTGGATCGTGGGTCCGCGTGTTCGATTCCCGGCCGTCACATTTGTTTCGCGATGAGCTCCTTATTTATTTCCCATTTAATAACTCCGCTCAGCATATACGTAACAAAGTATATCCGTTTTTCTCTCTCCCTCTTTTATTTTTAAACGTATATTAGAGTCAAGAAAGTTATGGAATCAATCAAAAAATGGTCGAGTATTTGTGTGTGTGTATATGATGATGATAAAAATCAGTCAAATTTTTGCTGGTTTTCTGCTAAATACACATACTTGCCGGTCGCAATAAAGGAAAAATAAAAGAAAAATGTATTGAAAATTGAAAATATTGTTTTAAACAAACATCGTTATGAAATTTTTAAAGATTCCATAAGTATAATAAAAAAAATTATGAATTTTGAATGGATCGGTCATTTTAGATCGGCCAGCTCAAGTCGGTCATCTTGAATCGGCCATCTTGGATTTTCTATCTCATATCGGCCATCTTGGATTGACCATTTCGGGTGGACTATCTTGGATTGGCAATGAGGGGCACTGAGGGGCGTGAGGGAGGGGGACAGAATGTAAGTGAGAAATGAATACCTCACATGTCATATTTACTTGTGCAACTATCTGATACGAGAAATATGCCAAAAATAGAAGGTTAGAAAACTTAATATCAAAGTATATGAGAGCGTCATCCCCCTGCTCGCTCGACGTCACTTCCTACCTTACACGTATACTCGCCTTCAGGGCGCTGCCGCGTCCTTGACTATGAGACTGATATCATTAAAAATTAATATTTAGTTGATTTTGTCGAAGGAACCGATTCTACTGCCAAATGGTGGATGCGTTGAAATAAATTATTTCACTTTAAAAATTATAATACAATGTTTCGAATTTTTTTAGGAAAACTTTTTTAGCAGGTTACATTAATGAGTTTGAAAATTGAATATAAATCATTTCTGTATATAGTAATTAATAAGTAATTATTTTATTTGACTGTAACAGACATAAGATAACTTCAAAACTGATACTTAGTTACGTGGATTTTAAATATTGTATGAAGTTTCTGATCAATTTGATAGTTGCATTGACTATACGTACTCATTAAAACAAAATAATACTTCTAGACTTCGTCGGCCTGCGGGCTTAACGATCACGCATGGGTGTCAAATAATTGTGACCGTGGTGCGAACATTATTTTGGAAGCTGAACGTAACAAACTGTATTTTTTTCTTCAATTGGTACAAAGCGTGAGATGCGATTTTTCATCATACCCGGTCCGAAAGTAGCACTTTCACTCCCGGTTCCAAAATGAATATGTGCGGTATTTTCAGCCTGGGTACGGTGAAAAATAGTATAGCGCATCACAAATGAAAAATTGGTCAGCCTACAGCTCGTGTAAATTGCCACCATATATGTATTAAGATGTTATATTTTCATTGATATGGTGTCTGCTAAAAAGCTTTTGCTAATAAAATGCGGCATGCACTATTTGCCAGTGGAGCCAGTTCATTCATCGAGTCAAATTTAACATCTCTACTGTTAGCTGAATCTCTACACAATAAAATATTAATTCTAAAATTTTTTAAATAATTGAAACAGTCTATAAATATAGATACACAAAATAATCAAATTCCAAATAGACATATATAACACAAAAAGGACAATACTAAATTGCCATTGGATACTCGAGAAACTCTTTTAACAACAAAGCGTATAAAACCTAATTACAAAGAACACCAAAAAATAAATAAAACATCGTCTTTTCGGAATAATTACAAAAATATAAGTAGTAGTTAATATATTAATTCCGGCTCCAAAAAGATACGACAAAGGTGAAATCAATATAGATAGCCAAACGACATCTGTTTTGCAACTTGACTACAAAGAAGTTATCTTGGATTTGATTCAGAGCAAATTTTTGTAAAGAGGGTAAAAGACGAAGGTAGAAAGGTGGTAGAACACCCGTGATTGATTTAGTACTCAAGAGCAATGGAAGAAGGATAGCCCGTAATTGCAAATATCGTCTGCTCACCTGCGCTAATGTAACATTTCTCATGCGATAATTAATCATTTTGTATTTAATTATTTAATCTGCATCTCAGATGTCATAAAACAACGCCCTCCTTTAAGGTGCTATCTATTGTAAAATTAATTATAAATTAGAGAAACGATAATAAAAAGCATTACTTGCTGCCATAGTAGCCTCTTCATCTCGATTCATTCCTGCGATTAGAGGTACATCCGCAATTTTACCAGATTTAATTAAAGTCCATGGATCAGCCGGCAAAAATATTTCTTGCCCTACATTATTTTCTATCGAAGGTAGAAAGGCATGAACACTTCCACCCATGAAATTCTAAAAATTCGAATTATTTTAGTTTTAATGAAATAGGTTGAAATTATTAGCAACAAATTAAATTTAAAATTTCTCGATTATAAGAAAAATAATTTACACAAGTAGATTTTGAAACTTCTTCTGATGCGATCATCAATTCTTTTACGGAAAACATTTTTAATTTATCAACTAATTCTTTGCTATCAGCGGTTTCGATACCAAGAACTTTCCCCAACTGGAATGCTATTTCTTTGGGATTATACTGTATGACCCACGGACTCAGTGATGTTCCACTTTGTTCTAAACCTGCACGAAAGAGACCTGAAAAAAGTTTATATCTGGATGAGATTGTATAAATATTATTGAGCCTTTTGTAATACCTATACCTTGTGACATCGGAGACACCATGTGTAATTGTACTGAGGCCGCACCGGAATTCATTCCTCCGATTGTCACTTTTTGAGGATCCCCGCCAAAGTATTTAATATTATCTCTCACCCATTTTAATGCCATGACTTGATCTTTAAGGCCAACATTGCCAGGCGCATTTTTATCGCCAGTATTTAAAAACCCTACAAGAAGTTTTAATAAAATAAATAGGGCGACCCTGCAGTATTATACCTATGAAACAATTCAAATTATTTCAATATGTATTACGAATGTAAGCAAATTCAAGTTAAATGGTCTCAGGCACATACACACCTAAATACCCATCCATACACGCATACACTTTGGGTTCAGTTATTAAAGGAAGATGATGAACTGAACCGTGGATGATATTTAAAATTATAAAGGAAAAAATATTATAACTTTTGATAATCTCACGCGAAACCAAAACTTAAGCAGGTTGTTATAAGTTGATGTAACATGATGATTTAATCAAATGTTTTGCCCGTCGTATGTATAATTGAGGATACAGAAACCAATTACGCACTTAACACTGTCTCAATTAACTAGCATATACACATTAAATGCTATTTTCAATTATCTAACATCTTTAAAGTAGTAAAAAATTGAAGATATTTGATTATTAAACATAGTTTTTTAAGTTATTCGTTAAGATGAGAAGAATATAATATTTAATATATAATATACAATAAGACAGTACAGCAGCCGATACAACGTAAGTTTATAAAATGTAATCCTTTTTAAAGTGTAGTTATCGTGAAAAAGGAAACTTCTTTAACAAAATCTCAATATTCTAAAAACATACATCATTATCACAAATAATTGTTGATAAGCACCAAAACCTAACATCGAGTTTTAGGCGTTTAGTTATACAAATTGTATTGTATTGATAACTTTTCATGCTGACAAAATCTATTTCTAAAATATCAATGAATCAATTTCATTACAACTATATAAGGATTTTTTAAATTTTAGGTAATGTTTTTATTTAGCACTATTTTAGAAAATAAAGCTTTTTAGGAGCTCCGAAATGGGATGAAATGTGTGCTTGTGCATACACAGACACACTGCGTCTCATCCCCTAGGTTGATAACTGGGTGAGCCGTAAACACGGTGGAAGTCAACTACTACCTAACCCAGATGCTCTCGAACCATGACTGCTTCCGAACATACCTTCATCGATTTAAGCACGATGATTCACCAGAGTGTTTAGCCGGGTGCGGTGTGCCAGAGAACGCGGAAAACGTGTTCTTTCGGTGCCCGCGCTTTGCTCGGAGGAGAAAGGAACTGGAGGAAACGGTAGTTAAAGGCAGAGGAGACCTAGACAGCGGTTAACCATCATGATGTATCTGCGAGAAGAAGAACAGAAGCGCAGAAAAACGAGGATATCAACAATAACCATCCCTTGTTAATAATAGGGAAAGAACACGAGAAAAGCTAAAAAGCCATGGCTGTCCTCACAAAGTAATGCTTAGCGGCGGCAAGATAAGGTCAATGACGATGAGTTTTGGGTTGTAGTCGGTAGGTCGAAGACAGTCCGATACACAGGTGCACAGTACCTACGGTGCATAAAGCATTTCGCCCTCTAATTAAAAAAACACACACACACACCTTATAGAATTTTAGAATAATTCCTCCATAATTTTTGTCTTGAAAAGTAATTTAAAAAAAAAGGATATCTCATCACTGATATAAAAATTATATTCAGTAACTTATCATAGGTGCCTATGTACTGATATACTAGACATAACTGCTAATATAGAAATATTTAATATACTTTTTTTTATTTACCGATCGGTCCAAGTCTGTAATTAAAAGAAACTAAAATTATATCCTTTTCAATCAAAAAGTCTGGTCCAAGTACTCCATCATCACCAGATAGATAATTAAACCCTCCTGCATGAATCCAGACTAACACTGCTTTGTCGGCATCTTTATCCAGCTCAGGTGTATAGATATTCATTAATAAACAATCTTCATCTCCAATATACTGTTTTCGTGCTGGACAATAATAAACACATTCCGTTGTGGGCTTTGTTGCATCCAGTACACCTTGCCATGATTCAATTCTTTGAGATGGCTAAAACGGTAAGTGGTTAAAACAGAAAGAACTGGTTATAATTCTTGAATATGAATAGTAGTTTCCTTCGTTGAGGCGCGGTTTCTGCATCTTTAAAAATGACCCTGCTTAATTGTTATATATCGAAAATTTTATACCCCATGATTTTTATTATTCAGTGGTGCTCTTAACATTGTCTTTTAGAACAATTTTTTTAAACTCCGCTCTAAAATTCCTTAAATATGTTGTTACTATACGGATTCCGAATAATATTGAAATTCTTCGTATTTTCTGCAGATATGATCTAAACAGTTACAAATATGAAAATTGTTACAGTAAGTTATTTTTAAATTTGGAAAATCATGTTAAACTGATCCGGCTAAATTCACAGAAATAAAACCTAATATAATAATAATAAACCCTCTGCAAACCTCATTCACCAAAGTGTCGGTAATGCAGATTTCGTCCTTGTGTTGGCTATTGCCACATCTCATCCCGTTATAATCTTTAATAAAATAATTTTTATGTTTAGCAATCTTTGGTTCATAACTGTACAAAATATAATAAATTCAACCATTGTCTCATGAAAATCAATCAGCTATTTCGAAAGAACGGCAGAGCAAGCGAGTTAAAAAATTAAACATTCTGTATATTTGCATAAAATAGATTTAGGCATTTGAGGGCTTGGGCCTATTTTCAGAAGTAATCTGTTTTTTACGCAGAAAATTAGATATCAAGATCTAATGATCTTCTAAAGGAATGTGAAACAGTAGTATAGATTCTCATTTCAGCATCACCATCTTATTTGTTCCGTTAATTTTCGAAAACTTTTTAAAAAAAAAAGACAATTATCTTACCTCCTGTAAATTTTGTAATCATTTCATGCATTACCTTTTTAGAAAATAGATTCCGAAATTTAAAGCACAATTTTTGAAAATTTGAAGATTTTAATATGTTTTCCGAAAACTGTAACGGATATACAAACGTAGCAACTAATAATAGCACAGTAGAGTCTATACAGAAATAGAGAAAACAACCTTGTGCGGATATTATAAATTACTTTTTATTCATACTTTTTATAAAACATTTTCCAATAAAACTAATGTTTTCTATAGTATAAATAAAGTAACAGTTAATAGATATAATAATAAACGATTTTTTATTGACATTGAGAAAACCTATATTTATTTAAAATAAATGAGTTTAATAAAAAGTTACGAGAAGTGCTAATTCTTCAAAGATATAAGTAAAAATTACTAATTTCGTAACTGTTATATTGCTAACTTGATTTAAAAATAAAAAAAAAATTTGTCTGAGAAATTTTCTCGACACATCATCGATATAAAACCTTATTTAAAGCACCATCATTCTTTCTATCAACCATACTATTTTATCTTTTGTCCACATGAAAGTACTGAAATATTTATTTTGACTAAAAACGTCTTCCCGTCTATGAAAAACAGATAATTTTTCTGCAGTATCTGTTCTTAAAATACATTTTATATATATTTGTTTATTGTATTATCACTTAAACATAAACTGTATATTACGTAGCAAGCACTAAATGCAGGTTATTAATAAAGCAATTGACCGACACTAATAAATTGATAGAAAAGCTCTCCATACTTTCTATTGAAAACTCCGGAAATGTGTAGAAATGAAATTGGAAATTTTATTAGTTTTATAGATATAAAATTTCAATACCTCAAATTTACTTAAACCAGTGACTGGTTTTACATACGGAACACTTCGAAAACTGTAATATGTTTGATTTTTATACGCAGTAGTAACTTTTAATCCCTTTAATACCCCTAAGGGAATTTCCCATAAGATTTCTTCAGATAATGTTAAAATAATCACTGCACACAAAAAATATATTTGTACGAGCCTCATTGTTCGACAAGTATCTAATTCTCTTATATGATATTTTCGCAATGATTTTTCCTCAAAATATTTCTCATCTTCTTGCATAATCACGCACAAGATAATAACTGTTTAAAGTAACCTATTAAATCACGTAAATATCTGAAATTTATTTAAAAATTATTGCTTGTTGTTCTCTTTAATTAATGTTGTTGAAGCCTCATAAACAAAAACATATTTTTTAATATTTTCGAACTAAATTACAATATTTTAAACGCAAGAAGAATTAAACACTTTTTTATCATTACTACATATTAGTCAACTTAAGAGAGACTTGATAATTAATATATTACAGGAATTCCATATCATATTTGATGTTACTCTTATTAATTTCATTTTAACTTTGTTGATAATTTGAGTATAATACTATATTACATTAAGTACAACCGCAAAGGAAACTTGATCTCCTTGAAATAAGAAAGATTTAAAAAGAATTAAAATTTAAATGTTCAAAATAAATAATTTAATTAAAACCTTTACTAAAATTTTTTACTTCCTGTTAATCTGATACAGAAGTACTCTTCTCGCAAGTACAGGAGAATACATTGGACAAAAATATTAATATGAATGAATAAAATATACGTTACAGATGCTCTGTAGAAAGTTTAATAAAGATGGTCGCGTAGAATAATATTTTCTCAAACATATTATGTTCTACGCAGAAAAATAATAACAAAATTAAGACTTATTTTTATTAAAACTTTAAAAGAAAACTATTTTTTTTACTAAAGATAAAAATAAGGAATAAGCGTCCATATTACTACATTCTTTATTCGGGGGCGTAGCTCCAAAGGGAAATGTTCCTTTGATTTTTTTATTTACCTTATAAATATTCATTTCAATACTGTTGCTTAAATTGCTTAAAATTTTGTTTTTACGTGAAATATATATTGTTAGAAATTTTTATTTTTAAGGTTTTGAAGTCACATGTCAAATGGAAGAAAATATAAATCATCCAACAAACCAAAAAGATTCTGATAGAAAATTTTGTCCAGCTAATAAATATCCACACCAACAACCTCGAGAAAGAGTAGATACTACAAACCGTTTAAAAGCATTACGAAGTGAAATGAAACGTATTTCTACTCTCCAAACTTCACGTCTACAGGGATATATTGTTACATCAGATGATGAACACCAGGTAAATTTTTTTAAACATATTTAATGTATGTGTCGTCAAAAGTATGTTTGTAATAATCCATGTAAGTGTTTTTTAACATTTCAATTCTACCATTTAAATCTATCCTGACAGAAAAATTTCATGTGTTTCTATATTTTTTTCTTCAATTTCTATAATGGGTGTCTCATTTTAAAAGTCACATATAAACGATGATTCACGAACGGCGCAGATGAAAGTTGTAGAGTTTAGAGAGGTCCATTAAATGATGACCTTGACTTTGACTTTTATTAGTAGGAACCAGGTTTTTTTGATACTCTACATTCAAATAAATATTCCTTTATATCAAGTGATTATCTCTAGAATCATGTACAGGTCATTTAAGAGTCATGTAAGATCACTTCAGATAAAAATGTTTAAAGGAAAAATGGTAGTATTCGAAAGGGGGCACCTTGATCTTGACGACCTTAATATCAATTTAAAGGTGAAGATGAAAGGTTATTCAAAGGTTCACCTAATTTTTTGCCCGAAAAAATTATTTTTTACTCAGGAAACGGAAAGAGCGAGGATTTAATACATTCAAATATACCCTTATGCCAAGGGGTCAAACTCACTCCTAGAGTCATTAAATATCACTTAAGAGACATAATACACTTGTTTCGTAAAAAAAACTTAGATAAGTGAATGAAAAATGTTTCGTACAAAAATTGTAGGGCTGAAAACAAGCACTCACTAGCGTTTATTACGGCAGCAAAATCTTGAATTTTATTTAACAGTATTCGCGATATTAGTGAACAATCAGTAAAAAACCTCATTGCCATAACAATCTAGAATCTGAGAAAATGTGTGAACAATGATTTCATTTGTTATAGAATAATAATTTAATAGTAATATATATTTTTTTAAATTATTACAATGTTGTTGATTAACGATTCAATATAATAACACATTTGTATGTGTATTGAATTGATAGATAACATTTTACTGGAATAAAACCGTATACTTTCTGCAAATTGTTAATTAAAAAAAAAATTTAACAAATAATAACGATATTTAACAATAGGGTTGTTTTTAGATTGCTTTCGTCTACCTGAAAATCGATTTAATTAGCCAGAACATTATATGTAAAAAATGTTATTAATAATTTACAAAAGTATCCGGTTTTACTCCACAAAAAAAAATTGTCGGGGTAAAACCGGATACTTTTATTATCTTTTTCAAAATGAATTTTAACCGGTATTCGACATACT
>JAWWEQ010041863.1:0-18034 GCA_035583055.1 Torymus tubicola | reverse complement strand
AAGTTGCCATTTTATAGCCAGTGCCAGTAAAAATGGTCATTTATTAGCTAAAAAATGGATTCGATTTCCACCAGGGATGTATTAAGAACTAATGTGTATTCACAGTTCTTAAGTATATGTATTTATAAAAACGTTTTATTTTATTTAATTTCACTATAATCTCTGATATCTGTACAGAAGACTTTATTTTAGTTATTATTTATCCATAATATATCTATATTTGTATTGCCGATATTGATATTGCCCACACGTAGCGCGCTTGAATAAATCTAGTTATAATAAAATAAACATTATTATTGAGAAAACCTTGATCTAGCAAAGAAAATACTTAATTCACATTTTCTATTCTTCTATATATGTATGATAAGAATATTTATTTAAGATCATCTGCTCAAATGACCTGATTTGAAGCATTCTAAATTTTCTGGCACTTTAGTATTCTAGCTATATATAATCGCATTTTATTAGAATTCATGGGGAAGGATGTAATAATAGTTTCTAAATGTGTTTATTAAAAAATTTATTTTTTTAGAATTTTCATTATTTCTTATTTTTATGATATTTAAAAAATTTGTTATCCTATGTAGTAATTTAAGTATAAAATCAAGATCATTTACAAGTATTTTACAAAAGACGGCACCTTCCGAGAAATGAATTTTCATAGGGCTCATATATCATGCATTTATGATACACAAATGAGTAAAACAATTATAAATCTAAAATTTAAGCATTGTTTCATTAAAAAATATTAACTTTTCAGAAAATTACAAAAAATCAAAGGTAGCGCAAGAATACGGTTAAAAATATGTCTTCATTTCAAATCATCCGCTGAAACGTATTATTAATCATTTTATTGCGCTATTCATTACTTATAACGTTCTCAAATGTTAATATTTTTTTAACGAAACCAAGTTTTTTCTTCTTCAATAATTGTTTTTATCGTTTCCGTATCATAAATACTTAGAATGTGACTAATTGAGAGATCATTTGTTAACGAAATACAGCTCCTTTAAGATCATAAAGCTTTATTTCTAAATACCGAAATTCATTTCGCAAAGCCTTCTCAAAATGGGCTTCTCGGGGGTGTGTACTCTCCTTCTAGATATTTACAATATAAACAATTAATTGTCCAAAATAAATATGTCTAATAATATTGAACAAGTGTATCGTCCATAATCAGCCCCCTTCTTACATTCTTTATCATATCCATATACGCCGATACCCTCGTGTACACCGCCGGGCGTAGGCCATCATTGCAACCTAATGTATTGTAGCTCACAACACCAACAATCTTTCCATCGTGAACAAGTGGACCGCCACTATCACCCTATAGGGACATGAGAATACATTAATATCATGTTGCTTTATAATGCCTGGTATTATAATTACGTACAACAGGTGCAAATATTTTTTTATGACGTAAATATTAGATTATTACTTACATTGCAAACTCCTTGGATTTCATCTTTATCGTGCTCAATGACATTAGCACAGAGTTGATTCTCTAGAATTGGATAATCGAAGAATTTCTGACAGTCGCTGTTTGCTAAGATCCTTGCCTTGGCTTTCAATAGTTTACCAGAAGTAGAACCTTCCTCTACTTCGACAAAATTTAATATTCCTATACTTTTAATTTTAACTTCTACTTTGTCCCAACCGAATCCGGTAATTGTAGCTGTTTCATTGGCCAAGGAATTTTTAACGTTGAGACCCTCATTCGTGTTGCGGGGCAGCTCAAGCAGTTTCACGTCAAACTTCGAGTCATCAAACTTTTTTTTCAACTGCAAAAAATAGTGCAAAGATAGATTTAGCAAAATTATATAACTTTTGTAATAGGCTTTTATACCTTCAACACCGCGATATCGCCAGTGGATGTCGGTGATGTACCATTGTACTTTTCTGGAACATAAGCCGCGACAACAGGGATTCTAACTCTGGTGCTCGAACTGTCGTTTAAATGACTAATTCCTGCGACGACAGTAAACTTAGCGTCTACGAAGTCGTCATTTTTAGTTACACAATGGGCTGCAGTCAGGATGAATCGCTTTCCAATTATACCTCCACCACATATATGCACTCCATTTTTTTGCAGAGAAATTTGATATGGGAACTCGTGAAGATTGCTATTCTTACCGCCAATAAGGCCTTCAGCTGTCAGTCTCGCCTGAACTATAAATTAGGAAGAAAGATCTGTATTTATAATATATTCATAGGTAATATAGTTAACTTATTTAGTGAATTACCATTGCCAATGAAGACTGCTACTAGCAAAACGAACAAGGAAAACATTGCTACAGTTTACAGCCAACCTCTAAGAAGGAGACTTAGGTCACTGCAACTGCTTAAATACTGATATATTTAAGCATTCTATTTACATGCTTAAATATTCCAATAAATGTTATCAAATTCTCTATTTAAAGTATGTAATATAACTATTATAGATGATATTAGTAAAACATTTTTCGTGATTTGCACATTCCTTATAACTAAAAACATGTATGTCTACAAAAATGATAAATCTCCAGCTGACACAGGTGTTTGCATGTACAGATCACTGCCAGTTGATATGTTTAGTGCTTTAGAACAGAGTTATCCCTATATTTTGTTTAAAATTAAACGTATTGGCTACGGCACGTGTAATCACTGTCAATGTAATAAGAATTTTCCAATCATTGTTTCCGATGTATACAGAGCAAAAAAAGATGAGAAGTATGGTCAATACCCAGGATATATGCAGCTCCTTATCTACAAGTCGGAAAGTTTTTATTGAATAGGATAATCAACCATTAAAAATAACCATAAATTCATACATTCTATGTATCTTTTTTAGTTTAACCTATCGTTATCTATTTATAAAAACTGCCATTGTAATATATGCAAATATTAAACGATTAATATTCTCACTTATGTAAATAATATGTAAATGTACAATATAATCTTTAATAATAATCATCTTTACGTATCAAAGCCAAATCCCGCTATTATAGCCTCCTGCTCGGTAACCGAATTGCTATTGTTAAGTCCATCTTTCTTGTTCGGAGGCAGCTTCAGTTTACCAAGGCTAGAGTTCTCCTCTAAGTTTAACTTTTCTTTTAACTGTAAAAAAGCATTTGAATAAATACTTGTTTTACAATCATTATTTGATCTGTAATATTTTAATGAAAATTTGAAATGAGATCTTACCTTCAACACAGCAATATCACCAATAGGATCTTTTAATCCTCGTTTAAATGAGTTTGAAGAATAATCAGCAGCCACGTCGACTGTGATCTTTATAGTATCTGAATCCTATTTTAAATTATTGGTTCCAGTGACAATTTCAATCTTACCATCTCTGAAATTGCTCTCTTCATCAATTAAGCAATGAGCAGCAATAAGGAGGAACTGTTCGTTGGTAATGCCACCACCACTTTAATCAGTTCCATTAAACTGCAGCGATATCACGTAAGAAAATTCGTTAGGTTTGCTCTCAACACCGACAATAATATTTTCGTCGCTAAGTCTCGTTTGCACTGCAAATTCAAAACCAATAGTAGTTGGATCATTGTTCAAATTTGTGACGACGTATTTAACTATTATCTTATCAAATTGCTGATAAAAATACCAATTATCAAATCCAAAAAGAAAAAATTACTGGAGACATCGATACTTTAATCTCACTTGAAAATGTCGTAGATTTGTGAGAAGAAAAAAATGATTTAAATACTCTTATGTTTTATCAAAAATTTTATTTCAAAGTTCATTAATATCTTATGATATTTACCTTTATCTACTCTAATATATCTAAATTTTCTTAATATTGTTTGAATTACATAACTTATGGAAAAGCTTATTATTTGGTAAAGTAGTACAAATAGAAACTGACAAATAATTAAATACACGAAGACCGACTTGATAAAGAAACAGCACGAAGTGGCTCGGTGGGAAATTGAACCCTGGACCATCCATTTTTGTGACGCGTGCGCTCTTCACTGATCTACGAATGCTAATGCGTGTTTTTTTCAAATTGTTCTCAAATTAGTCGATGCAACCCGATCGTTCTTGTCACATTGTGTCTATTACGTACACGTAACATGGATAAATTATAACTATAAATTGAGCAGATACTTTAATTAAAATAAGCAAAAACATTAATACTCGCATTGCTACAATAAAAATGAATTTTATTACAAATCGTTTTATTTCTGCCACGTGCCAATAAATTGACGGAGGTTTTGTTAACGTCATAAATACTGAAATATTGTAAAATAGTACGAACCAGGCGATAACTCAGATAGCAGTGGAGATTATTAGTGTATTATTGAGTATTACTGGGAAGTATTGATTAAATTATCTCTTGAAAATAAATGTTTCAAAAGTGATATACTTTTATTCAATAATAAACAATCTCTTATGCATTAGTCCATTAACTTTTCTATAATATTTTTAAATACAAAAGCTTATTTACAATAAGATATTATCTTATGCCCATGTGTTAACGAGTGTATGCCTGTCAGCTTGATCATGTATGGCATTCTAGATGAAATTCAAGTACGCAGATACTCTAGTGTAGATCGCAGGATATACCCTTTCCTCGCAACCAAGTCGGCTGTAACTTACAATGCCGATAATCGTGTTTCCTTGAACAAGTGGGCCTCCATTGTCATGCTACCATAAAAACAAGTAAACGCGTTATATATCGAAAAAGATAAATTAATAAGTAAGCTTGTATCTTCTGAATTTTGTTTTTGCTAACTCACTTTGCAAATTCCCTGACGTACATCCGCGGGTTGTTCTCTTACTCTGTCATATATCTGCATGGTCTCCAAGATCGGAGTGTAGATCGGAGCATCCGATAGTTTACATAATCGACAATCTCTACCTTAGTCTTGTGCAACTTGCCGCTGAACTTGCCTTTGTCCTGTATTGAAATAATTGTCCGTCAGGGGCCCATTGCTCGAGTTTAGCTTCGTCATAACCGTAACCACTGACAGTCGCAGTACTCGTGTACTCGACGACGTTTTCACCGTTGTTGATTAATTGTGTCGGTGTACGAAGATTCACGGGAGCCATTAGGGAACCAGGACCAAAATTGAATTTCTTGTTTACCTACCAAAATTTCATTAATTTATTTTGTGTGCCTTTTTACATTCAATAAGCACGAGAACCTTACGATTGTATGTATTAGGTACAAAAGCCTTGACTACTGTCGCGCTCATGCCGCCCTCCCTGAGATCCCACAAATCGAAGAGTCCAGCAACTACGCTAATTGTCATATTTTTGCGGAATTTTTGAGTTCCGGGTGTCATAACGCATTAAGTAGCTGTAAGAGTCATGCTCCTCGTCGATGGTGGTACCGCCCACAGATGTGTTTTCCCTTCGCCTGAATGCTCACCAGGTACTTGAGCTCGCCCGGTTGAGGTAGAGAGCCGGCGATGAGGCGCTTTTGTAACACATGTTTACTACGCTAAGGACGAATAATAATCATTTTATTAAGGTAATATTAGATAATAATATATAAAAAATATTGAAAATGATTTGAGAAAATTTTCAACTGTGATGATTTGCAAAACTATTAAATACCTCATGTGGTATTCCTTGTTACCATTATGTTCAAGTAGAACAACCAACAAACAAAAAGAAAGCGACGAAATAATACTATTCATTTTGCTGTTGTATATATGTCTATTAATGATTAAGCATGTGGGAATAAGCTTGCTCTTATATAACGATAAACCTAATCAGTTATTTCTACATATATATATATAATTATTAGTCATTCAAAATTAAATTTAAACTATTATTGCTGAATATTATTATATATTGCTGAACCATCGAGATTGATTGTTGCAACATATCATAAATTCACGAAGAACCTTTCCTTACTTCACAAACATCAAACAGCTGTAATTACACGATTTTATTCCACGTTCGTCACATTTTTTCATGCTGATGTGTATTTAAATCGATAAGCACAATAGTGTTAACTTTGATAGCACCTTGATTGCTTTCAGTTCTCAATAATAACTGTAACGTGTGAGGTTTTTCTTGCGGTTCAAAGTAAATCACGTCTAATTGAGATATTTTTCGTTTTTAACAAATTAGCAATACTCTTTTGTATAATCTTTGATATTTAATTAACAATTATTGTTAATTTCATTTTGAATGAAAACAGCAATGAAAAATTCCTTCTTTACTTTATTATTATCTATTCTAATAAGTTCATACTATTTCAATATTATTGGAACTATACATATCATTGAGTAAATCATTGTATGATAATGAGACTTTCTTAACCTATAGCGGTTAACAATAGGTACTGATTTTGTCGAATAAGTGTCGCTATAGTAGGTGGTATAATTGAATCGTAAATGAAATAAACGTAGCGGCTCATGTAGACTACATACTTTTAAAAAACTTTTATTTTTGGATTACAGTACCGATTCCATGTTGCTGAGAATTAGTATTTTAAAAATCTCAATCGATTAAAACAACTTTAATTTCGGTCTAAATAGAATAATTTTTATAGAATCATTAATTTCGATGATTAAATAATAAGCATGTAAATGTATTACTAGTATATAAATCTGTATTTACAAATTCAATATTTATTTAAAACTAAATATTATCTTATGCCCATGTCCCAACAAGGGTCGCATTTTGTGGCTTGTCTTTGATGGCGTTCTGGATAAAGTTCGAAAATGCTGACACTCTAGTGTAGATTGCAGGATATACTGATTCATCACAACCGAGCTTGCTATAACTTACAATACCGATAATCGTATTTCCTTGAACAAGTGGTCCACCACTATCATACTGTTATAAAAATAAACAAAAATATTTTATGTAAAAAACTTGGTTTAACGAAGTATACATTCTGAATTTAGATATTTCAAACTTACCTTGCAAACTCCTTGTCGCACATTTAGAGGTTGTTCTCTCACCCTACCACATAATTGGGAGGATTGGTAGATCGGAGTGAAGAACAGACTTTGACAATTCGCGTATTCGACAATTTCCACCATAGCCTTGTGCAATTTGCCACTAGACTTACCCTTTTCATTCATTACGGGCAGACCATTGACTGTCTCCTGTACTACTCTTACTTTATCCCATCCATAACCACTAACTATCGCTGTACCAATGTACTCTTCAACATTTTGAGCGTTATTTATATATTTTGTACGAGGAGGAAATTGTACCGGGGCCATTAGAGAATTAGGTCCAAACTTAAACTTCTTTTTTACCTATCATAATTTTGTTTTTAATTATTTATAAATTATTAATATTGTAGCAACAATAATCTAATGGTATTTACCAAAGAAATTTAAATTATCCGAATTTGCTATATTTTGAAAAACAATGAAATAAATTAAGATTACCTTCAGCACGGCAATATCTCCAACCGGAATCAAAATCCAGTCTCTGTATTTTCTCGGCACGTAAGCCTTCACGACTGTCGTGCCCATGCCTCCCTCCCTGAGATCCCACAAGTCGAAAAGTCCAGCGACGACGCTTATCTTTAGGTCAGTAGTAAACTTCTTCGTTGTGGGGTCGGCAACGCAATGGGCAGCGGTGAGGACGTGCTGTTCGCCAATAATGGCACCGCCGCAGATATGTTTGCCCTTTGCCTGAAGACTTACCTGGTACTTGAGTTCGCCTGGACCAGGAAGTGAGCCGCCAATGAGGCGCTTCGCTCGATATCTGCATTCGACTGCGGTGGGTTAAAACCGTAATTATAATACTGTAGTATGAATTGACTCAATTTGACTTTAATAAAATTTAGGTTAAAAAATTCATAGATCTCAATTGTGATTAGCATATTTTTTATTGAAATACATTTAGTTTAAATTATGTAATGTAACTAATTGTTTCTATTTTTGTTATGAGAAAATCATGTTACTACAAATTGATAATATTTTGTATAGACTTTGTGAAAGTTTTGTTAGGTAATAGCTTGATTTTTCTTTCTTACCATTATGCGTATGTAGAACCAATAAAAAATAAAAAGAAAACTCCAAAATAATACTCTTCATTTTACTGGAATATTCATTAAAATAAAATAATGGACATGATAATAAGCTGCTCTTATATACCTATTAGTTCTATCAACTTTATCTACATATATTAAATTAATATAGTAGTTAGGAATAAGATTTGAACTATTGCTAATTCGGCAAAGCGTCGTAACAAGGATTTACAAGGAAGGTTCTTGTGCTTCACAAACATGAAACAGCTGTTATTGGAATAACTTATTCTACGCTTGTCAGATTTTTTTAGTGTGATACTAAAACTGATAAATGTGAGTGTCTTTGTTATATATATAGTCTTTAATAAATATGAACTCCTTGTTTGCTTTTAATTTTCCATAATACTAATGTATTTTCTCACTTATATTTTTTTTACTAGTTTTTTTTATTGTCAAGAAAAATTTAAATAGAGAATCAGCACATTGTTTTGAGGAAGCAATTTCTACCAATGTATTTATTTATTTAATTATAGATAAACATTTTAAACTCTATTGTTTGTGCTTACAACAAAAAACAATGAAATAAATTAATTGACAAAATAGTTTAAAAAGGAAGTAAATATTCCTTTTAGCACGGCAATATTTCCGGCCGTAATCAAAATCCAGTTCCTCTACATCTGGGGCACGTAAACCTTTACGACAGTCTTGCTCATGTCTCCCTCCCTGAGATCCCACAAGTCGAAAAGTCCAGCAACGACGCTGATCGTGAGGTTAGTAGCTATCTTCTTATTTCTAGGATCGACAACGCAATGTGCAGCGGTGAGGACATACTGTTCGCCGATAATGGCACCACCGGAGATATAGGTATGTTTGCCCTTTGCCTGTAGATTTACCTAGTACTTGAGCTCGCCTGTCTGAGGTAGAGAGCCGGCGATAAGGCGCTTTTGTCTATATGTAGACTCGACTACGATGAAGTCATAATTATAGTACAGAATTGAAAAGTTTTAGAAAGTGAGAAACGATGAAACATTGTAATTATTAAAATTTGCCACGATAGGTAACAATTGTTTTAAAAAATTTAATTAATTTAAATTCATTTTAAAAAATCTTCAATTAATGTAAAAATTTTTTAATTCAAATTATTTTATGTAGCAGATTTTTATTTTAAGAATAAATATTGGAAATGATATTTGAAAGTCAAATAAAAGTTCAATACTTTTCTCTAACCATTATGAATAACTAAAATAATTAAAAAATAACAAGACAGCCACGAAATAGCACTGTTCATTTTGCTATGATATATCTTCGGCTTCTATTAAATTCTGACTACATACCAATCAGTCAATTATACGTTTCTTTTTTAAATCTATTAAATTGCATAAAAATTTAAAAATAGTTTTAACCGCAGAGTTTATTGTTACGACAGACATGTTTAACAAACATAGAGCAGCTGTCACTACACGATTGTACTAAGCTGATAAGCACGTATCATTTTAACTTTACTGACACTTTGTTCTTATTGAATTTTCCCCAAGAACTGTATAATTTTGAAGTTGGATAAAATCACATTTAAATGACACCATTTTTCTCATTCTTACAATCGTTACTACTTTAATTTTGTCAGACGAACAATTTTGCTTTATTAAATAACATTTCTCCTGAAGTAATATAGCATCTCTTCAATCTTTGTATCATTCTAACTTTAATCCGGAATCTTTTTCCAATTTTCTACAATTTTCAATTCAATTCCAATACTCTTCTATAAATTCATGATTATAGTTCCAGTGACTTGACGCGCATTCCATCCCAACGCTCTCCCATTGCGGCCTCGATGAACTGCACGTAAGAAGACACTCTAGTATACAGGCTGGGCGTAATATCCTCGTTGCACTCGAGTATAGTACCGCTTGCAATGCCGATCACTACGTTACTGTTGTACACAAGCGGACTGCCACTGTCACCCTGAAAAATGATACGACACGCCTGAGCAAACGTCATTGTTTTGAAAGGTGTCCGCTTATCGCTTGATCTTCTGTGCAACATCGCGTTTCGTATGTATATATGGGGAGGAACAATAAAGAAAATATTCACCCTGCAAATACCCTGAGGCGAGTCGCCCCGCCGATTGTTGATCACTCTGGCGCACAAGTTGCTCTCATAGACGTTGGTGTCCCAGTAGTCTTTGCAGGCGATGTGATCCATCACAAAGGTATCAGCAACATGCAGTCTGCGTTGCTGCGTGTTCACTGAATCACTGGCACCGTTCCTGAAGACGTCAATGTTCGCATCGTCCCAGCCGTAACCCGCGATCACCGAGACCGAGTTGACGTAGAGACTATTATCGGCATTACCTTGGTTAGAAGCATCAGGTAGATTTAGCTTAGTGAGATTAGACAGGTTAAGCTTTTTCTTCAACTATAATAAAAAGAAGAGATGAAATAATATATTCAACAAAAGGAGGTGGTAGCCTTCATTGTCTCACTTTCAGCACAGCAATGTCACCCTCGGGATAGTTTCCTATCCAATATGTCCCATTATAGACATTAGGTACGTAAACGTCTTCAACATCGATTTCAACACGCGATGTGTCATTAACCGTAAGATTTTCAATGCCTGCAATGACCTTCATCGGCTCAATTTTGAACTTGTTTGTGACAATGTCAACCACACAGTGCGCAGCTGTTAGGGCAAAGCTCGCGTCGATTATGCCACTGCCGCAAATATGCTTGCCGTCACGCTGCAGCGACAGCAAGTACCTGATCTCTTTGGACTTCACCTCAGCAGTGTCATCGAGGATTCGGCCACTCCTAACAACTGGTACTGCAACAGGCGAATATTTTTTTCATCAATTATGGATGAATCGATTGAAAGCGAGGATATTTTTACCATTAACCAGGAGGAAAGCAGCGAAGATGAGAAATATCGAATTCATTGTTGCGCCTTTGTGTAACGGGTAAAAGAGTTTTATGTATTAAAGGTAGCTGTATCCTCACAATCGCGGGTGTAATCTTATCGTTCGATACGATGAATTAGCGATTAAAATGATAATTAAGAACAGCAGCAGCTTCTGTATTAAGCAAGAAAGAGAAAGTGCGTTCATCTGTGTAAAACTGTTATCTGCGTGCTTGTGGGATGAGCGAAAGCTTTTTTTATAACGTGAATATAAGCACTGTGATTAGAGTGCAATGTTTATTTTTGTATAATGTGTGGCAGCAGAATGTTAAGAACGTTTTTTCGGCTTCGTGAAACTTTATTTACAGAGCAAAAATTTATAATGCTATTTATCACATTCGAATAGGAATATTAATGAATAAAAATTTTTAACAATGATTATATCAATAAAAAAAAAAATTGAAGTTACACAATCTAAAGTCGATCTTTCACGACGCATTTCACTAGCAGCTCGTGGGAAAGCTGCTGGCTACCGGTACACCGATAAGCTTCTCTCTCCCTCTCCCTCTCTCTCTCACTGTGTTTCCCGCGCAAGATCCGAAGCCCCGATTCTATTAACGGTGCAGGTATACGTCGGAGGATCGCCGACAGGTGATAGTGTGCGTTGGTTTTCGGGACCCACACTTAGGCCTTTATCTTCTCTCTCTCTCTCTCTCTCTCTCTCTCTCTCTCTCTCTCTCTCTCTTTTGCGACCAGAAATCGGTGAATTCGTTGTTTGAACGGAATCGAACGGAGAAGTTCTGTTACTTTTGTTGAATGGGCAAAGTGCACGTGGAAACGATGACGGGAGAGTGAAGAGAGTATTATTGAGGGTATTGCATTCAATTATGCAAAATGTAAGTGGGCATAGTAATATTTTCATAGTTGTGTAGTAACAAAGAGATATTTTTTCAAACTTTTTTTGAAATTAAAAAAGCATGTGGTTGTCTAAAAGAGTTATTTATAGAATTGTTGATATAATAATCGTAGTAAGAAGAAAACATTGATTTTATCAAAAATCACAGTTGCTTTCTTATAAAATTCTAACTCCGCGGCTTTTAGATGAATCACATTTATCTCCATGCATCCATCCAAAAATATGTCAACAAAACCTATATCCATCCATATGTACAGCATTTTCCGAACACTATTTTTCATTTCATAACTGTAAAAGAGCACCGGACCCATTAAGTGTGAGTAGATGTGCGTACGTGTGTTTTTCGTGAAGGAAAAAAAAGATACGATGACATGTCGAAAGGAGTTATTTGAATAAATACGATTAAGAAAAGTGCTTGTTTCTTGATACGTAATCTGGTGAATATACGACAAACAGAAAAAGATTCTGTCTCCTTAGCTAATAGAGCATTGGTTGGAGAGAGAAGCAGAATGATCACTCTTACTAAATACAATTTAGTAAACCCAACTCAGAAAAAAATAATGCAAATATTTACAGATCAAGGATATTAAATAAAAATAAATGTCAACATGATAAATTCGACCTTGGAAACGTTAAAATATTTATTTATTGCAAATATCTTCCCTTTGATATCCCACATACACAGACGCATACATCAAACACGCGAACACATAATTTCATTCCCTCTCTCGGGCGATTTAATTACATACAAGTCATTTTACGAGCGGAAATCAGCTGAGCGAATCTTGGTCTTCTTCTTCTTCTTCTCCTTCTTAGCGCGCGGGCTACGGCAGCAGGGTGTCGGATTGCAGGCGCCCGATGTGAATCGCTGAATTTACGAGGCGCTCGAGACTCGCGTGTGCGTGCGTCGCACGATGAGTCGCTTTGACGCGTGCGTGCAGAGAATCTTCACGAATCATTCAAATAGAACGTCTCGTTATTACTATTTATCCGTTATGCTATTAAAGCACCGCAGCTATATTAAAAAGATATTCGTGATCAAGAGTGTCAGAAGATGTTGTTTGCTTAAAAATTTCATTAGCCGTTGAAGACGAAAATAAAAAAAGCGAGGTAGCATCGAAATTCAGGCAGCCAACGACGATGGGTATCGCGAAATTTACGAGACGCGCGACTGGCTTATTAAAGCCCCATCCGTTCTCGCGTGCGCAATCTAGCCGCGTTGATCTCTTTCTCCCCTCTCTCCTTCTCTCGAGTCGCGTGCGCACCCGTAATTCAATTTGACGCGAGACGCGCGTTAATACGCTGAAATTGAGTGTTAAGTATGCACCTTTTTTCAACGAAAGTGAGGAGGGAGGGGATGGGAGGGAATTCGGTTCGAGAGCTGTGTATATATATGTGCGGTGATTGCACTGCGAATGAATTAATGGTGAATTAATACGCCGCTGAACGATGCTGATTAATTTCGAAGAGGTAATTTAAAGGATTTAATTGAGTGAGTCTTGCGAATAACAAGTCAATTAATTTATACATAATGCGGGTTTTTAATAAAAATGTTAAATATATAACAACGTTGATTGTTTCGTGGTATAAAACAATGAAGTCGTAGTGTATACTTTGTTCGAGAAATAAATCAAGCAAAAAACGTAACGACTAAATTACAGCGAATGAAAAATTTACTAATGATACACACACACACACATATATATGTACAGATTGCGCTATCATTACAAGTCGAAGAAAAGTACACAGCTCGCACAATCTATCCCGTCACTCTCACTTCTTCTCTTTCGACTTGACCGTGGTCAGTGCAGCCATGACAGCCACGACGTTGTCCTCACCTGCGTCAGCAAACACCCGCCCTTTGTTATTCGCCACAGCCCTGAGGTCGCACTCGTAGACGTTCTCAAGCGCCACCCTCCTAGCGATCATCTTCGACACGTAGGAAGTGAAGATCCCATAGACGAGATCGAAGTTATTATCCTTGGCATGTTTAATACCAGCTGCTAATAAGGTTGTACCAACACCTCGGCACCTATGCTCACGATGCACCGTAAGAAAAGTCAGCTGCAGGTGTCTGCTAGTCCCAGGGAAGTAATCGGGTAGATCGGCGTTCTCGCGTATATCCCAAAGATGATAAGTGATGTTGTGCAGAAGCGAGCGCAAATCAGATCTCGGCCAGGATGTCTTGTCCCCGGTGACGAGGTTCGGGTACTCTGTGTCTTGGAGAACGAGACAGCCGATGAACTTACCGCTCGTTTGGGTGACGGCAACGAGGGAGGCGTTTGTTTTTAACAGAGAGTCTTCGAGAAGCTTGCGTAGTGATACGTTCACCAAATAGATTGGATCTTTCTTCTTGTAGTTGGCACGACGAAGCTCGATGTATGCGCGATAGAACGACTCGTCTGGTACAAAGTTTTCCGTTATCAAGTTGATGAGAGCCTGATGATCCGCTTCTGTCACCAAGCGAATGTCGAACTCTTCTTCATCAGACATTGTGTTGTTATGGTTCTACACTGTGCGGTAACAACTTGTTTATAGATGTCTTTAAAATGCTACTCTTGAGTTGTGAAAATTTATTGCGAATATACTGTGTATTGGTGCGGTGATCAGCGGTATTGTGCAGATTAGATGTTTACGTGTAGCAGAAACTGTATATACGCATCGTGTACAGTGTGGTATTACGTGTATACTGAATTTTGTTATGTGATTAATGACATGTGTCATCAACAGTATATAATATGAAGCTGTCTAAGTCAAAGTAAAATAATATGTTTCTATAGAGAGGTCAATCAAATTATTTATTTGTCATTCAAATTATCTTTTAGTTTTCTCACAAAGGCACACCTTTATAAAAATATTTACTCTCAGTTTATTATCATGACATATGTGAATGCAAGAAGTAAAACATATATTAGAAAAACTCTTCAAGATTATGAACATCAAATATAAAAATATTTATTAAATCTTTATTTTGTACAAATCTCCCAAATCTATTTACAATCTCCCAAAGAATCAATCTCATTCATGTCATCCTGAGTGCCATCACAGACACAACGTTGTTTTCTCCCGCATCAGCGAACGCAGGCTGACTATGGTGATCAACGATGGCCCTCAGATCGATTTCGAAAACGTTGCGCAAATCCACCTTCTCCGCAGTTCTTTTTGATCCTTTGGATGTGAAAATCCCGTACACGAGATCGAATCTATGCTCCTTAGCATAAGCAATCGACTCCTGCAGAAGCGACGTCGCGAGGCCTTTTCTTCTATGACACTTATGCACAACCAGGTACATCAAAAGCAGATGCTTCTTGGTACCAGGAAACTGCCGATAGAGATAAGCGTTCTCGCCTATATCGTAATGGTAATAATTCAACTTGGCAAGAGCACCACGCTGGCTTTTTCGGGGTGAGGTGCAGAGGTAATTTGCCTCGATGTTCGGGAACCCATCGATTTGTAGTACCACTAAACCGACGATCTGATCACTGCCGACCTCACACACCACGATTGCAGGGTTCTTCAAGAGCAACTGCTCACGAAAATACTTTTTCATGTATACGAGCAGGTGCTCGTACAGGTCTTGCGCGTAAAGACCATTGTGGTGGGTGACGAAGCTACGGTGAATCGTCTCCTCGCGCACGAACTCTCCCTTTATGAGGCGCATTATGCTGTTCGCGTCCGGAATTGACGCAAAGCGAAGGTAGTACTTCTCTGTCGAAGCCATTGTGCAATAGCTCACCTATGTTTAAATGAATTGTTAACTGGATAATTTTTTATTATGATTAATGAAACAGGCGATAATTTATTGAAATCTAAAAATGTAAACTATATATTTATTACCTTAATATATACAAACGTATTTGAAGTAAAGTTTCCTTATACTACAGATGTTTGCAGTTACATTAGATCAAAATAAAAATAATGTAAACAAAGGAATTGTGGTACGATGGTTGCGGTAAATCGCATGGTTAAGGAGGTGTCAAACCTATTCTTGCGATTTTACCGAGCCATAGGTCGGTAAGTTAGAAAATATGTATGATGTACGATGGCAAGCGCCATCTTACGTGCATCATGATCGATTCACACGTAGATGGCGCCAGATGCCAAATTGTACAACAAGATCCGCCTATACATATTTTTCGATT
Source organism: Torymus tubicola (assembly GCA_035583055.1). Classification (NCBI taxonomy): domain Eukaryota; kingdom Metazoa; phylum Arthropoda; class Insecta; order Hymenoptera; family Torymidae; genus Torymus; species Torymus tubicola. The sequence goes on along the minus strand of JAWWEQ010041863.1, from coordinate 2,136 downwards.
TTTTGCGTATTTCGTCTATACGCATTAACGATTTTTTGCGTATTTTGTTTCTACACATTTCGATTTTTTGTGTATTTCGTCCATACGCATTATTCTGCGTACTTCGATTATTCTGCGTATTTCGTATATACGCATTTTTACATTATTAAAACTTATGCGTATTTCGACCATACGCATTTATAATTATTCTGCGTACCTCGCTTATACGAATTTTCACATTATAAAAATTTATACGCATTTTCGATTTTTTACGTATTTCGTCTATACGTATTTTCAATAATTCTGCGTATTTCGCCTATACGCATTTTTAGATATAGGTTATACCAGATACCAAATATTTTGAAATAAGATCTACTTAGCAATTAGCCGAAGAATGCTCCTTGCTGTAAAGTAGAAGTATGTAGTTCGCCTACACGCATTTTCTATAATATTACGTATTTTGTTTATACGCATTTTTACATTATAATAAATTATGCGTATTTCGTTTATACGCGTTTTCACATTAGAAATATTTATGTGCATTTCACCTATACAGATTTTTTTATATAGGTGATGCCATATACTCAATATTTTGAAGAAAGATTTACTTAGCAGTTAACGGAAGAATGCTTGTTGCTGTACTTTAGAAGTACGTAATTCGCCTACACGCATTTTCTATAATTATGCGTATTTGATTTATACGCATTTTTACATTATAATCGATTATGCGTATTTCGCCTATACGCATTTTCACACTATAATAAATTGTGAGTATTTCCCCTATACGCAATTTTATACTATATGTTACGAGTATTTCGCCTATACGTATGTTTATATATACGAAGGTCTGTATCCAAAGATGGCTTGGTGTTGCAAATTAGTAGTGTATATTCCGCCTACACACATTTTCTGCGCGTATTTATCCGTTTGAGTACTATCTCTTAAGTTATCCTCTTCAATATCTTCTTGACTATCCTCTGGAATATCCACTTAAGTATATCCTTTTGAATATCCTGTTGAGTATATCCTCTTCAATATCCTCTTCAATATCCTCTTAAGTATTTGTTCTTGAGTATGTACTCTTGAAAATTGTTGAGAAAAAAAATTTCATCTGCTCGAAGAACTGACGTTTACTTCTAAAAGTATAGAAAAAAGAAATCAATAATTTGAAAAAAGATTTTTATAATTTAAATAATTAAATTTTGACACATTATTCAAAAACTCTTTTATATTATATAGATTAATTCTTTATAGTTCTTACCAATTTTTTACTGGCAAAATCGGTAAGAACAATACCAACACCGCAGCAGAAACTCAGTCAGCAGGTCAGGTTACTCGTTATTGCTTCAATAACAATTACAAATCATAAAAAAACTACCCTCTCCTTCTTTCTGTATGCGTGCATCATAGAAAAAGCTTAAAGGTAGACTAAAGTGAAAAGTGAAAAAATCGATTTCTTTTTATCACGAAATCATATTTAGAATATTCGATACAACTAAAATCGTGATTTATTTACACATGAAAATTGATTTTTACATTTATTTACTGTTGGTAATTCTAGAATTTTTTGTACCATAAAAGGAGTTGCTACAAATATTGAAAATATTTTAAAATAAAAATGTAGCAAAAGATACATTTTTATATATAAATATATATAAAATATTTTTCTATTAAATTCTTTACAATAACTGTATTTTAGACTTTTTACTTCTGCCTGCCCTTTAAACGTACAAATTATTAGTAGAAAATTATTTTTATACAGAAATTTGTTACTTTTTGGGGAGATATGTCGTACCTAAAATCAGGTGTGCCCTAAATACTGACAAAGCTGCAACTCTCCTACACAACCTCATTTGTCATTCGATGCGTACTGCTGTCTACAGGAGCTCTCCATCCTAAGTAATAAAGTGTATTAGTAACGTGTCAATCATCAGGGATGGGAAGAGCAGTATCGAACTGCCAGGAACAGAGGAGAAGATAAATGGAAAGTTGGGGGCTAGGTTCAGCTATACTATAGAATAAAGTTCAAATCCGAAGTGAAGTACTTACTCGAGTCTATCACGGGAGCGTGACTTGGGAAGTGGTAGTTGTGTTGGCCGCTCTCGAGGAAAGAACAATTATTTGAAGTCGTGTTGTCTTTTGCGGGAGCTCTTCGCC